>JAUZND010005556.1:0-11151 GCA_034780555.1 Coelogynopora nodosa
CCAATGTTGTTGATGATAACACTTGTTGTTGATAATAACTTTATAAATTATAATTTTATTTGTATATCAATTTAATAATTTGATAAATTATAACTTGATTATAACTGTTATACCATTTTGCATTATAGTATTATTAATAGACTAGTAACTTTTGGCCACCACTATATATATACATAAAGGCAATTGGTTTTTTATCTAGACTTATTATTTTTTTAGATGTGAACATTATAATCAATAATTAATTGCATATTTCAACAGTGTTATGATCAAAAATGTTTTGTAACATTTTAATAATTCTTGTAATCTTGTACAAATCTCTGAAAATTTTTACTTCCATACTATATCAATAAATTTATTATCTATGTTGATATTAAGAAAAATATTGATAAAATGTCCTTACATATTTAATATAATATTTAACATTGGATTGTCCGTATCATAGATATCGTGGATTTAAAATTGACAAATATGATTACTAAAAATTAATCGAATGAGTGCATCCTGTACTCTTGTATTAAACAAATTAATAAAAAAAAATTATTTGTGTCGCAGATAACTAAAATTTTTATAAATATGACAAAGTAATTAATTAACTGTTTCAATTTTTAATTGAATATTTTTAATACTTTAATACACCATACTCGTATAATTGCCAAACCAATAACAATAATCAACTGAAAATTGTTATAATCTTATGTTCAGAGCTTCGTGGACATGGTGGCCCATCACGTGAGCCAGGCTATCCAACAGCCGTTGACTCATGCCTATCGGGAGGCCCTCCAGTCGCACACAGTTCCCGCGATCAATACAGCTGTTGGTAGACTCTTCACTGACGTCAATAAGACCTTCACCGCTGGCCTGCAGCAGAGTAAGAAACCATTCAGGAGAAAGATATTATGATACTTGAAAGCATTAGATTTTATTTAATATTACTATTTTTAACTAAGGTATATGTATTGTCGGTCATCTGTATCTTAGCATATTTTATTGATAGTTTCCGATTCGACTCATATGGTAGAGAAAATCAATACTTCTATTTCCCCACCACGTAAGTTGAGAGTTACCTTAACGTCCTATTTGAAAATCCATTCTCATACAATAACAATTTAAGAATGATATTCAATCTGTAATACTTGTACTTTTAACAAAAGTCCACTCTGACCTATAAAAAAGAATTATATAATGTAATATTATATATTATTTATGGTTTGTTGGAGTTTTGTTAATCTGGAAAAGTCTAAAATGTTAAAATTATATGTAAATATTATAGTAAAGTGGGAAAATTGTAAAAATGGGAATATTATGTCTTAGGATTTTTTCCCACATAAAATATTTATGTAATGGTCAGAACTATACCATATGTTATTATTTAAATATTTTCCTAAATAATTTGTATTTTCGTTTCAAATCAACCTGACTTGTTTTGAATCTCTATGTGGTCTTTATTTGTATAATTTACTTATTATTTTCTATATATTTTATTTTTTGTTTTTTAAGTTTTGGGAGTGCAATTATCTCTTGAAATGAAATGTTTTTGACATTTTTATAGAAGTTGTTAAAAAAGCTTTGAAATTTTGTCACAACTGCGACCGTGTTAGGTACAGTTTCTCCTCCACGTTATCTAACGTCTTACTGATAATTATCATTTCTTATGCTCACATAAACTCATGCATAAATAACCAATAAATATAGTTGGGTTCTTATTAGTTTATAATTTATCGTTACCAATATCAATCTTATATCAATACAATAACAATATATTATAATATATTTAACATAATTGTAGGGATGAGTCGTCTGACTAATGAGTCGTCTAATGTCTGCCCAGTGTTCTTATTAGTTTATAAGTTATCGTTACCAATATCAATCTTATATCAATACAATAACAATTTATTATAATATATTTAACATAATTGTAGGGATGAGTCGTCTAATGTCTGCCCAGTGTTCCTATTAGTTTATAATTTATCGTTACCAATATCAATCTTATATCAATACAATAACAATATAATATTATAATATTATAATATTATAATATATTTATCATAATTGTAGGGATGAGTCGTCTAATTTTTGCTACAGTCCTCAGAATACCTACTCAGCAGTTTATGTCAGGGCGGAAAATTCCTATTTGAACCCCTCTGCTCTATCACAATTTCCCTCCTCTACCCCTTTGTCCATCTCCCTACCTTTTTAACCCCTTTTCCTACCTCCCCTTTTTTATAGAGGGAGGGGTTAGGAAAAAAGGAAAAAAAGTGGAAGGGGAAGAAAATTGATTATAAAATTGTAGTCATCATTTCACTGTAATAATAATCACGATAGCTTGATAATGTGTACGAGAAACTGCCTAAGTCCCCCATGTTATCCCCTCACGTATTAATCCACCCCTCTAGTGACAGCACAAGTTGACAACCGGCTGGAGTTGGGCATGAACAAGCTGGCCGACAGTCAGTCCTCCGCCCAGTTGACCTGGCAAGCCCAGTGCGCTACCGATCGTCGTCGCCAGCAAGAGGCCCAGGGCGCCAGTCTGCAGACCATCGAGTCCCGGCTAGAGGCGCTCACCACGACCATCCAGCAGGACCAGCAGGAGCGGGCACTGGCCTCCGCAGCGGGGGCTGGCAGAGGGGGTGGGGCGGAGACTCCGCTGCTGCCCAGTCTGCTCTCCGACTTGGAGATGCGCAGAGGGAAGGTGTTGAGGCTGCAGGCGGCCGGTAGGATAGGAGAGGCATTTGAGGAGGTGGGTGCGCCGCGATTACTTGGAGTGATTTAATATTATGATTAGTACTCTTGTTTGATATTATTGACACATTATTTGATAATGTGATTGTTTCTGAAAATCTTTGCAGTGTTTAATAAAAGTCACTTTTAGCCATATGAATGAAAATTTGTATTTAATTTTTTTTTAATTTTAATGTGTTTTGGTTTGAGGGGTTTTAATTGTATATTTAGACAGACAGAATAAACGTAATTGAGGATTACAATTAGTATTTAATAATATTGTAAACTATTGATGAAAACCAGCATGAGTTTGTTCTTGTGTTTTTGGTTGTGATAAATAATAAATTATGTTCAAATCAAAATTTAAATAATACTTAAATTTTGACTACGAGGGGATAAAGAAACTTTTATTACTCTTTTATTTTTCTTGTGGGCTTACATATTTTCTTATTATCATATATTAATACTGTAGTTTATTTATATTTTATTTAATAGTAGCAAAATAATGTATTGCATGTTTTTGTGTTAATCATAATTATTATCCATTTAACAAATATGGCGCATAGTTATTAATATTTTAAGGGCTCTTATCACAAATGATATAAACTCAAGCATATAACTAGTTATCTAGATATCAATATGGTTTTATTTCACAATAGAGTTTACAAAAATATTCCCTTTCTGAAAATTTAGTATTCTAATAATAATAATATAATTATTAGCTACTACAATGGGAATGCAATATCTATTATATTAGATAACCACGTATAAAAAGTTAATCCTATTTGACTATTTTGCCTATCAGTATAATAATATATTCAATATATAATATACGTTGAACTTTATACAAATCAATGACAATAAGTGTAGGTATATACATTGTATTACTTACGGTGCTAATTGTGTTTTGCTGTTTTTAACGCACTGTTATTTTTTGTTAAAAATCGTTAGTAGGCCTTTGATTTTTTGGCATTTCCGACATTTTTGTTGCATTTTTAAGATCCTATAAATATATTTTAAAATATACTTACTATAAAATGTTTTTTCATTTTTTAGTTTTAAACTTGATTCATGCCGAAACTTTGATATTTACAATATATGCCCTAACAAGCTCCATCTGCACAGCAATTTATCGTCTCTAACGCACCTTATCCCCACATCCCACCCCTCCTACCACAGGCGCTGACGTCCACCCATCTGCCCCTCCTACTGGAACTGTGCCACAGTGTGGATCCCAAGAGCCTGTTCAGTAAGAAGACCTGTCCTCTGGAGCAACACGTGCTCCTCTCCCTCCTGCAGCAGCTCACACGAGAACTCAACGACAACACCGAGCTCAAAGTCGGGTAGGTTGGCGATTCACTTGCTAATCCTTTGTGCTTTGTAACTTGCAGTCGCAGACTATTTGTTTCATTGTTTGGATGACTGTTTTTTGGTATAACTTGCCTTACATTTTTGCATTTAATGATTATTTTTCACTAATTAATTATATAAGTTCACATGTTGTTTTATTTGTATATTAATCGAATGTATTAACTTTAAGTAATGCATAAGAATCACTTTTATAGAATTAGGAACCAACTGTATTAGAAATAATATGATAAATGTTGTTGTTGATTTACAAATCAGTTTTGAATTGGTTTATTTCTAACATAATCTATTTTACCATTCCATTATTGCAGTTTTAAATAGAACATGGAACACATCTTGGAATAAATTCTTTATTTTATACTAGTCATAATTATTATTTTTATAATAATCATAAACAATATATTATTAATATAAATAAGCCTGAATTATAATTAAATAGAGTATAGATGGTTATTTTTATATACACCATAATCCGAAGCAGAACATTTGGCCGCTGCCGTTTGACCGCCAGGACATTTGGCCGCCAATAAAAAAATTATTTAAAAAAGACTCAGAACACTTTTTATGCAAAGATACTAGATTATTTTTGTTACGTTATTAAATAATGTCAATTGTTAGATGGATATGAATGCTCCATTATATTGCAAGTGTAACCAACGAACTAACATAGAGAACAAAGAATACAGAAAAGACTCAGACTTAAACAGATCTAAAACAGTTATTTCCCAGAATATTACGGATTAATTTTTATTTAGTATTTGTCCAAACAATGGAAACTTCTATTAATCACTACACAATTGGCGATCAAGTACGGATATGCATGCATTCTTTATATATACTACTTATACCATGTAGACACTTGCATTATAATACCGCGTTCGTATATTCTGAAGAAACGTATTTTGGGTCTGTTTACGATAAAGACTTGGCGACATCTTTTGTTCCTAGCTTAGAATTAAATTGTAATTAGTGGCAGCCAAATGGCGCTGGCCAATAGTCACGGACCGCAGTAATCAACAGTTAATTCGTCTGTAGACTTGTTTCTGAGTTTTCTCCCTAATCGAAGTTTTTTAAGAGTTTTGTCATAATAATATAGTATTATTATCATAATAATACTATATTTGCATTACATAATAATTATGTAAATGAAATGCTTCCCATTTGATCGAACATTGTTTTAACTCAATATTTGAATAATTGTTTTTTATCAGTATCAACAGTTTTGATAAAAAAAATTTTTTTACTTATAATTCATTAATTATTGGTCAACTCGACCAGTTTGTATCCGTTAAATTAAGCGTTACACTGAAGTGCATTGATAGAGCGGGATACACAGTTCTCTAGTGCTGTTTACACCTTCTCCTCTTCACAGCTACTTGGAAGAAGCCCTGTGGTTACTTGAACCCTCAGATCCAGCAGTGAGCGACTACTGTCCCAAGATCCTGTCCAGCGTCAACCGACGAGTAGACGCCTTCATTCAGAGCCATCCCGAAATCGACAGTGCACTTAAGAGCTCACTGACCATGGTCCTCAAAATCGTTTCGAAAAAACAGTGAACTACACAAAACGAGACTAATACTGGATGACTGCTAGGCAACATTTTAACGATATTCTGTTGTTGAATAGCATATAATATTTATTTATATAATTGACTGAACATTGTAACGTTATAATCCGGCCTTGAAAAAGTCAATGACATTATATTTTTATTATGTCCTGGTATATTTTTATATTTCCGTCACCTGTGGTGGATACTGTTACTAGTCAGTGTAATTTGCGACAGGTTATAGATTGAAATAAGATCTGATCCATCATTTTGATTAACATTTTATATACCGATCATTAAGTACACTGTAGTTTCGATATCATATAGAGAGCAGTAAAGTCTGAAGGGATTATCAGACAGATAAGTGGTAATCCAGCTTTGGCTGGGTCCAACTAATTTATAATACGCGTACGATTGAAGATTTGATCATATTATGCATAGCTGGTCATTATGATAAGATTTTACTGTATACATAATACTGGATATTATTTGTTCGTTGCCATATTTTACTAATTTTAAAGGATTAAAATAGAAAAATTAGAGCGGTCTTTTTACGAACATAAGTGTATTTGCAAAACACATTACTATTATTTTTTTCTCTTTCTGTCATCTATAAATGTAATATTTGCACCCATAATAGACGTCATAGTACATGTATTTAACATAGTGCATATTTGTGGATATTTTCCCACTTGTTATTTATCACTATTTAGTGGAATCACATTTTTTACGTCTAATAACTTGAAATTCAATCATTGTCAAAATAATTGTTGTATTATAATTAAAATAAACAGAAACAGCTTATTTACTACGAGTTTTAATTGATTATTCTGATTTTCATGTAAATTATCACATATAAATATAATATGATTTAAAATGTTGTAAAATATTTTTGCGGTTAAAATAATATACGGCATACAATTATTCTGATATTATGTGAACTCTGTGGGTATATTATAGGACATAGAGTAATAAATAGATAGAGATTTCACTCATATTGATCTGTTACCGTTCATTACTACTAATTTCCTATCCGAAAGCTTTTGCAAAATAATGAATTAAAAACTGATATCAGTAAAATATTCATGTAGTGAAATATGCAGCCTACGCCTGTTTAAATTGTATGAATATATATATTAACTCTTAAAATCAATTTAATAAACAATATTTAACACTACTATTTTGTAACCCATTTACATTAAATTTATTAAAATAAAACGATTTTCTATTTACGAAAATTTACAACACATTGTTCAATATATGAAATCAATAAGAATTATACTGTACCTCATTATCATAATATGAGTTTGACTGACTTATGGAAGTTATTTTCATTGATTAAATTATTTTTTGTTTCGCACTATATTTCAACTATACGTCTGGTAAGATAGTTAATGAATACTTATAAATAATAATGATAGGTTATGAATAAAATAGACGTAACACACTTAGCCTACAATGTGTCAAATTTATGCTTGTACCACATCTGGAAGTGACTGAATTTTAGGTGGAAAGGTTTTTAAAATTTCGATGTCAAAACTGTCTTCAACTTCTTTGAAATTATTTGAGAATGATTAACTATCCATTTAAAGACGATATCTTCCGATCCCAAGTTAATTTAAACTTGTTATTAATCTTTTCATAGAAATACTAAAAATTGGCTTCTAAATTATTCACGATAAATTAAAAAAAAAATTATTAATGAATTAGTGTGATATAAACGCGGTTTATTCTTTTAAAGTTGAAAATAACTTAAAATTATTAAATCTAGTAGGTACCATTTTTTCGATGAATTAAAAAACTGGTTCTATCAATTATATCTGACATAAAAAATAAATACTTTAAAAATTGAAAAAAGTTTGATATTTTAAGCCTGTCATTTTCAATAGTCAAATTAAAGAAATTCCATATCAAAAGAACGTAAAAAATGTCCAATTAGAAAGAGATTGCAAGGGCGTTAAATTCTGTTTAACATTTTTTAAAGTAATCTCTTGTAGCGAAAGCAAAAATGTTAATGAAAACTATTAGAAGGGGATATTTGAAATTTTTGAATTGGAATTATTTGAATTAGTTATTGAAAGAAATATAATAATATATTAGATCTAGCTACTTTGTATCTTATTTTGGGTAATTATAGATTCTGAAAAATATAAAGTAAAGATACATCTTTTAAATATCTTTACTTTATATTTTTTAGAACATCTTTTAAATATGTTACATAAATTATTTGATGATGTTGTTACTGTTAATTAATTTTTAGTTTTTCTAATGTTGTATGTAGCTATTGCTATTTCTTCATATATATTTTTTTCTCAGCTATTCTTTTAACTTTCATCTGGACATCATGGGTACGGGCATAATTAGATGGTAACGTGAGCATCGGTAAAGACGTAGTATTGGATGGTGTGTCTTATAATTGTTAAACTTTTCAATTATCCATCAAATAATTTGCGTTATAACTTTATGAGACCATTAACCCGTAAACGGTGCACATATTTTATAACTGTTAAAGGCGCACATGATAATTTTTGATCACCCTTTATAAAAGCGCAAAACCTTTTTTTATATATCACATTTTTTACAGATACTCATGAAATGGTAATTAAATAATTCTTTGAATAAAACGATTATCATTTTTCCTATTATGCTGTTAACGTAGTTCATATACCAATACCAATAATGTAATATACCGAATAAATACGATTAAGTAATCAGCCATCATCAGAACCAACTTATTTTCATGTAAACATCAACGTTTGCATAATAAGCCAACTTTCCCCCTTGATTTCATGTATAATTCCAATTGTCTTTACCGGTCCCAGACAACGATGTCATAGTATGCTCATAATATGCCAACTGTGTCACGCACAGGGGTGTCTGTAAAGCTCATTCAAGCTCAGTATGTAATCAATGTGTGTAACTTTGGGCACATTTTCCTGTTTTGCCCGTAGATAACTTTTGTATTCTGTAACCATGTAACCAAGATTAGGCATCATAATGTTATTCAGTATCTTTCATTGACGTCAGAATAGAAGAGGTCCCAACATTGCAATTGCATAGGTACATTGATTAGATTAAGTGCTGTTTTACCAAAAAGATTAAAATGATCAAAAATGATCATGTGCGCGTTTACGGGTTAATTCATGTCAAATAGATGCTTGACATCTATATATATACATATTGAATTAAATCTTTCTTCTTAGAATTCTATTTTAACGTTCCTTTTGATTAAGACCTTGCTGCTTTCTTTTTATCTTTCCAATGGCATCCGTCATTACAGCTGTAGACCAGGCCGTTTCCGGTATAGATCTTCGTTGTTGTCGATCAACCTTTGCTACTAAACATTTTTATGTCAAAAAAACACATTTTTGTTAACGTCAGATATTTTAGGTTATCATCTCTAAGTTGTCGTGAATTTCGTTAAATTTCATTACAATTTTTGTTGCTATAGTGAGTCGTCCACATACCTTTTGAATATCTATCTCCTCTTTATATTTTTGTGTAATTTTGGTTCTATTGTCTTCGCCATCGAATTGTTAGTAATAGCCTAGCCCATTTGGGTCCCCATATCTGTCCAATTTCTTGAATCCGTTCTGTCTCATCCAGAACAAAACATTGAATGTTTTTAGAGGCCAGTAGTATAATTTGCATGACAGTTTCTTTATGTACAACAGTTAGTACCTAAGCATCTCCATTATTTTGACTCTTCTATCAGTGTATTTGTTGCTTCTTTTGATGACACATTTGTAACTAATAAAACTGCGTCACTTGTCGAAAACCTTTTATTGCCCGTAGTAATTTGTTTCAATATTGTACGAATTGTAATCTAGATTGAATTGAATGTAACAGGACGTAGTTTGTCCCATACATTGCAGGTAAATATATTTGTTGATAATTTTCTGTTTATGCATATTTAATAATTTCGATTAAATTCACTTACTGTTATATTGGATATTCCTCTTTCACAGATTGTGGGAAATTGAGTATGGTCGTGAGACATGACGTCGACATTTTGCTTTTGCTTCTTGTTTTCGGTATTTCTGGATTTTCTTTATTGTTACTAATTTTTTTGTTCAAGTTTCTATCACTAGATTGACATTTTTGTTATATTATTTATTCTAAATTCTGCTCGAAAAATTTCTCTTAATTATCCCCCTCAAGTACATGGTGATCCATATATTATAACCTTCCCCTATTTATAATGCTTGTTGGATGTTTTAGTTCCATTTGTAGGATTCGTACCAAATTTTCTGGAATATCCGTGTTAATCTGAACCACAACTTTGTCTTCATAAATTGTTAAAAGCGGATGGTTTTGTATCTCATAATGCTTTATAAAATATAATAATATTTATAATGTAGTTAAGAATTAGATATATTGAATTACATAGATATATGTATATTAACCACAATTATAGATACCTCAAAAGAAATAAATTATACTTTATTTTAACATGTTCAACAGTCATAAAAATAAATTAATATAAGCATACGTATTTAAAGATAAACCCATAATCAATCAAGAAGACACGGTAATAAACAGTAGCTTATAATATTCAACGTTAAAAATTTCCAAATTAATAAAGGCATTTTATATAAAAATACAAGCAAATTTGACAGTTACTAAATTATCTTAATTATAACCCTTTGTAGGTGAAGGGGTAAGGACCTTATAGTGTAAACTATCAAGAATCACCGGACATACTGATTAAAATGTTTTGTTTGTAAATTAATATTTACCTATATTTTAAACTTAATATCGTGGTGTAGTCATGACATGCAATGGAGCAAGGGCATAAGAATTGTAGAGGATTGTAAAAATTGTCACATTTGTTCAATATTACGCTATTCTAAAAGGTGATGGCCGGGGACATATTTTTCAAACTTGACACCCTCCGTTGTGAAATCTTGGATACGCCCCTGAATATATAATAATTTTTTGGTATAGATATGTAAAAATGTAGAACGAAGATAATAGTTGTCTTATTCCTTAAAAAACGGTTAAAATAAAAAAGGGTTCTATCATATTTATTGTAAAAAAGTCAAACGAGGTAATTTCTCGCAAAATTTATCTATATCAATTCCGTATCAGATTTTTTTGAAATAGGAAAACAGAAACTTAAATTTTAATGTTATTGATCCACTGAAATAAAAATTTAGATTTTGTATAAACATTTAGTTATTTTTTGCTATCTAGAGTGAATATATAACCGTACGCGTTTTATGGAACATTACTTGAAACTCAATGTTTTTAAAAGTAATTACCATAACATAAAATTATTCAGACAAAATCTATATTGAACATTTTTAGCCAATGAGGGTTGTGTCAAAAGATTCTAAGCATGGTTGAACCATTTATTTTATAATTAATTCCAATACATTTTAGTTGATAAAAGTATTATTATAAGATAATAAGGACTCTCCATGCGGTTTTTTACGATAAAGTATAGATCAAATTGATAGACACAATGATTAACAGGTAAATCCATCTGCAGACCGGTTTCGGGGTATTTTGCCCCT
>JAUZND010005557.1:0-11151 GCA_034780555.1 Coelogynopora nodosa
TATATCTGGTACTAATTAAAAGAACTTTTAAAATACTTTTCAGTCATGTATATTATAATATTTAACAAATAGTAATTCTAATTTTATTGATCTATAAAAGAATTCGAAAAAATTCGTTAAATTATTAAAATCATGGACCTATATATTCTCACTGAAGCGCCTAGTATCAATGTGTAAGAATATTATAAGTATTTCTTGTAAGTAATTCCATTTGCCTGAATTATAAAATAATAGTTATTTTGACAGCTGCTGGAAGAAAGAATAACAACTATGTAAAATAATTTATTCAGAAATGTAATTTTTAATAATATAATTATAATATTTGTATTAAATTTTTATTGAGCAATGTGTAAGTTATGTATACTATCAGTATTTATAATAAGTAATTCCATTTATCAGAATTTTAAAAATGGAAATATTTTGATGGCTGCCAGAAGAATAATAATTACTTAAAATAATTTAACTCAGAAACATATTTTTTTATAATTATATTTGTATTAAATTTTTATTGAGTTATAATAATGATAATGTGTAAGTATATTATAACTATAAGTATTTCTGTTTGCTGGAATTATAAATTTGTAGTTATTTTGAGAGCAGTGGAAAGCAAATATGTAAAATAAATTTAAAATATATAAATATTGGCTTCAGAATCATAATCAGCATCTAGTTTTATTTTAGGTACTTGCCCTTGGCATGTAATACTAATAGGCATCAGAATTGGAATCAGGTTTTATTTAAGTAATCGGCATATATAATATGGCATTAGTTTTTATGGAATCAGAATCACTTGTTATTGGCATTGCCAAAACAGGCTAATTAAAAACTGCAATACATTAAAATGTTACTAACAAACTGAATATTTACTGAAGGATACAATTCCTACCAACAACTCCTCATAAAAATGCGCCTAAATATGAACATATATGTTATTAATATTTATTATATTTATAATAATTATAATTAATAAAAATATAACATAGCATGACATGTTAACAGTGTTAAACTAATATTAACAAGACAAAGTACCGTTGCTGTTTGCTTAAGAGACGCTTCAATAATTTCAGCTTTTATAGATTGCATAACTTTAAAAAATTATAATGCTAAGTAATTAAATTATGATTGTATAAATACTGAGAGTACGCTGGCACTGGCCGGAATAATCTAAGAAAAGCAAAAAACAAAAGTGTAACCATAGGAGAAAACTGAGTGGGTGATACGCGCCTTTAATAAGTTAAAACAAACCTTCGTATGAAAATATTTATAACAAAAATAAACTGCAATGTTTAGGTAGATGTTAGAACACTGTCACAAACGATTAACACATTTGGTTGGTTACAAACACTATCACGGTGTTAAATGGCTTTTGATTGGGCAATCATTCCGAGTGTTTATATAAATATAGGGCTCTTGTTGCGCGCGCGTTGAACACATAATCGTCTGTAACATTGCTCCTCCTGTAAGCTCGTCAACATTCGAGATAACAATGACACGTCCTGTGTTCAACTCGAGAATTCCATACTTATTTCGTTGAAAGGCATTTCGTGCGTTACTTTGTCCAAAGGGTAACACGCTAAAATAAATAAAACCTTTTCGTTGCGAATGCAGTATTCTGTTTAGTCATCTGGATTCATTTCGACCTACCAGTATCCAGATTTGATATCCAAGGTTAGGAACCAGTGATTGATCTCCAGTAACTATATCAGCTTTGTTCGACACAGTCATTTTTCCACGTGATTAAAACATATTTGTTGATTGGTCACGCTACAGTCTTACGACTTCTATAATTGTCTCAGTATATACTTTCACACACTAGTTTTACGACCTAATATATATTCATGTCTCGGTCGATCGTCTGTCACGCACGCACTATAGTTTTACGACATCACAGCTCAATCAAAGTGTCACGCACTTAATTGTTTTCTTTAGTATCTTGCAGTTGCCACCAATGTAACCATACTGCGTGTATATATATATATAATAGAACACTGTCACAAGCGAAAAACACATTTGGCTGGGTTGCTGTAAAGTTGTTGTTGGTGGTTTCTGATGGGCAATCATTCCGCATGTTTGTAAGGCCCTTGTCGCGCGTATATTGAACACGCAATCGTCTGTAACAAAAGAATAACTTTATAAAGACACGCACTGAATAATTTTATTTCCGTAATATGAAGACAACTTACACATTTACTTTTGATTGTAAAGTATATCCGACTATTTGACAGAAAAAAATTAATTAAAATATTTCATATTATAATTTTATGTATAATTGGAAAATATTGATATCGTACAAAAATTAAATAATATTACCTCCTGTTATTTTATGAAGGCTTCTTCGATAAGATAAGTATTGTGAAATGTTAATAAATATTTAGCTAATTAGATAATTAGTTGCCTATTGCAATTTCCAAATTACTCACAATTATATTATTTAATTTAATATGTACAATACTTATAGATTACATTATAGTCGATTTTTAAATAAAAACATTTGTGTATGTAAATTTACCATCGATTTATTTTTCTTAAAGTTTCAGTATCAAATAATTGGTTAAACACATATTGTATAATTGCTTTATTGCTATACCAGTTATTTTTTTTAAACCTATTGTATCTATATGCTGTTGTGTTTTTTAACAAGTTATGCATTTCAATAAAGCTTATGAATTATTATTATTATATTTTATACATGTCGAAATATGCATTTAATGACTCCATGGCAAATTTATAAAAAAAATTCGCAGCTGCATTATTGTTTATTAATTGCGTATATGCCTCCAAAATGGGCGTTAGTGTTGTTTGGCGTATTTCCTTTTAGGTTTCCAATAGGGTCGATCCAAATTGACCCAATATTATACTCATTACATTGCAACCACACAGCCTGTTGGTACGTGTTATTATCAAAGATAACAATAATAATCAGAGATAATCAACGATAAAAGCTTGTTATCTTTTATTACAAATTACACTCTATTATCTTCGGTTTCATTTGTTATTCTTACCATTCTTACTATTTTGTACTTAAAATGTTGTTGCTTGAGGAGGTTTTGTTACAGTTTAAAAATGGTCGAATATGAAGCTTAATATTCAAATAATTGATTATATATAAAAGAACTCACTTTTAAAAGTTATAAGTTACTGGAGATTAGTCTATAAACAATATTATTTTCAATAAAAAAAATTAATAACTGTTTCTAAATATATTTTTTAAAATAAAAAACGAAAATTATCATTTGAATTTATAGTTATCTCCTAAAACAATGACTGCTCGGCAAGGTAGCCCATTAATTAGCAAACAGCACTGAAAAAGTTCTACATTTATGAGTTAGAATGCATTTTTTAAAAAGAATTCATAATATTTCCAAGAGTATTTTTAAAACAAACTGATAATATATACCAAGCCCAGAAAACATGAAGAATATAAAACATTTGGCAAAAAATAATCTAATATTCTGTTAGCTATATATATATATATATATACTAATGTTGCTTATTTTATTTGGATTATGGCTGCAACGTTTTGAAATCATATATAAACGTAGACTCTATTATGTATTAGGATTTTAGCGTGTTTTACCACTTACCATAGATTTGATTGTAACTGCTTGCTATTTTCAATTTATTATATATTCTGAAGTGGATAAAGAATAGCACTTGCATTTTTCAGTATAAAAAAAATTCTTTACAAAAAAGGAAAATCATAAGTCCCCTAATTATATTTGTTTGTCTTCCAAAGGCGATTTAAACTCTTAGAAGTAAGTTTTATTGTAAGTAACAAGTGGTGACTTTAACTATGCTATTTTTCGAAGATATTTTTATAAAATGAAGACACTACTGACGCAAATTTTTAAGCATCTTTTTATAGCATAACGATGACTTATCTTCAAGTCTGCTGAAATAAATGTTCTTTCTTCCAAGCAGACTACAAGTTTCATCAAATATACTCGAGTTACATCTATCTATAAGAAATCACGATACTGCACAAATGAATAGTACAGAAAATATCAGAATGAAAAAATAAAATACAAGTGGCAGTTTTCTGATGATTTCAAAGTTAAAAAAATAACGATGAAGAATCACACAAATAGAAATTTAAGATTAATTATTGAAGATGAGAAACGACCACCCAAAAAATATTACTTACTATTCAAAATCTTATATACAATATACAATCATATATACAATATAATTTTTAAAGATATCGATTTACTTGTTTTGTACCCTTTTTGTACCTATTTTGTTTTCAATTAAATCAATTGTGTTAAGAAAATATAAATTAATTATGAGAATTAAAATTTTTCTTGAAATAGTCATGCTTTTTCGGTAAATAACTTAGTAATGCTCATTTGAAGTGTGACCGGAATAAAATGAATAAAAATTATAATAGAAATGCACTTACATTTTGCTTCATAAAATAAATTCAGAAAATAATATGCTTATTGTATAGTACAATACGCACGTGGTGAGGTCAAAATAATTCCTATAACAAGATATATTGGATGCAGTTTATAAATCTGATTACTTTTAGATTAGTAAAATTAATTTAATAATGGGATTACGCCCAATATGCACGAACACATGAATCGATTGGAAAAAATGACGTGTATTTTCTCAGACTTGTCACTGATACAGAAAGAACAACTTATTATTAGTAAATATACCAGAGACATATTAAAGTCATACATCCGAACAGACAATTGCATAGCAAATACTAATCGCAATAGAAATACGTTCACTCTTTTTCCTTCATTTCATATTGTAATCTAGCGACAAAATTAATTAAAAAGCTACAAGCACAAACTGCGAAATGACAATTATACACCTATAAATACACTTAAACAAACAAAACATAAATATAATCTTCACAATAATTTGTGCGCTAAAATCAATCGTAAGCACACACAATTAAACAATATTATGATCAGATTATGTGTATTACAGAGATATACGGTAGAGATGATCTGAAAAAGTCTGAGACATCGGGTTTGCGTTGCGTAAAACATTTCGATTTGATTGTCTAAGTGTCGACAATCAGATGACAGGAAGATGCTCCTTCAAGAACTTGGCTACGTCCTCCATCTCCTGAAGAACAAAACATTATATAAATATAGTATTTATTAATGTGTACATTATAATTATATACACAAAAACGAGTAAATAAAAAGTGCATAGTTTGAAAATATTATTTTAAGTATGTGAAAAAATTATATGCTAAACGTTTTTATTTGAAAAGAATGCAACATTTTCTTTATTAATCGGTATCAAAAATTCGTTTCCTGCAACTGGTGATCTTGTTTATATAGAGATCGATTAATTTAATAATTATAAAACCACTTTTGTTAATAAATCTAAATTTACTAACATTGTACTTTTACATTTTAATACAATAATGCTTTATATAATTACTTATTGATTATTCAACTAAAAACTGTCGTTTTTTATAAACGAAACGTATAGATTATATTTAAAGTTCCAATCACGTTTACTCAAAAACAAATTAATAAGGTTTTTCAAAAGAACGAAATTTTTCACCGAATAAATGTAATGAACTATTCTAACAAGACAATCACAGTAATCTCTCACACTGCTATTGTTAAACTGTAACTGACTAAAGCATTCGATTGCAAATGATAAACATAAACATTAACTGAACAAATAAATAATACTAAACAATTCATACAACGTCATTAGACGAATGACCCAAGCCATCATAAGTTTGAAATTTGGTGTTGCAAAGGCCCAACATCTGGAGAAATTGTGATGTCATTATTCCCATTTGTTGGGGAACAAGTGGATCCATTGAACCGTGACATTGAAAGATGGGGGTTGACTTTGTGATCGTGACAACCTGACAATAGTAGAGGTGGAAGGAGTATGTAAATATGGACGTACTGGATACAGTCAAGGAAAGGCCGCAGTTCATTCAATTTTACTAAATAAAAACTATAGGGAATTTGTTTACAGACAAATAAATCTCCGAAAAGACATCATAACCGCAGTACTGCCTATACAAAAAATGTTGAGATTATATTATTTATAATACATCTCTAAAGGCATAATTTCATTATTCGTTTATTAGGATGCAGTGTCATGTTACCCAGGACACAAGAGAAAATGTTTATTATCAGTACTCTAAAAATCCTAGCAAGAGCAACGCTGCATTTTATTATACATTACACAGTTAAACTTAAACGTTAAAGAATTTTATAAAACCTTACAATTATATTAAAATTACACACTAAAAAATAAACTGCAATTAACAAAAATTTATAGATACAACATAATAGCTTCAGCCTACTCAAATTTCCAAACTTTCCAGACAAACCGGCAAGATAATAAATTAAATATATAAAATAAATATTTTTTATTTATTGAATTAATATTTCCATTAACCATAATAAATTGAGCAGTAATCATTATTAGGCGAAAAAACTTTTTCATATGTTAATGCACGAAAATATTGTTATTATAGATGACAATGAGATATCTTTGTGTAAAGTATTAGAACCATAGGCTTGTGAGAGGCCAATATAAAATTTAGGTGTTTAAAATTCCACAAAATATGTAATTAAATTCTAAATATTCCTAATTCCGCTAACTCCAAACGAAAGGACGTGTTATAGTTATTAGTTCGAATTAGCTGGAGTATGTCTGTGAATCGAATAAATACGTTAGTTTTTCTAAACCAATCATATAATAATTATATAATGTATGGTAATTGAAGTTTTAAATAATAAATAAGTAGATAGTCACAACAATCAAAGGGCTTCATTTATTATTACTTTCGTTTACACCCAAACATAATCATTAAAGTCTGAAGCAATTAATAGTTCCCATAAAAATAAGATAGGCACATGCCATCTAATGGCTTCAATTGGGTATATAATTGTTTTATATTATAATTTTTATAGTATCTGCTGCTGATAGGAAGAATAAATTCAATATATATTATAAAAAACATTTTTCAATTTCGATACGCAAAAAAATATTTTTTAATGATGGTTTGACAATTTGATATTAAAATCCCGATTTTTAAAGCCTTTTTAGATTATGATCATTTAAGATTTAAATACATACAATATATTTCCCATTCCGGATAATTATCGTCTAGTATAGGATGGAAGTGTAATACCTGAGGGTTGTGTTGGAAGTGAGAATGCATGGGCAGCCAGGTACTCAGGGCCACTACTCCCGCCAGACTCGGCTTGGTACCCGTGAGTGAACAGTAAAGAGCGACCGCGCCTCCTTGAGAGAACCCGCCAACCATGATCCGTTCCGATGGGATACCCTTTGCGATCTCAGCGGAAACTATGGTCTCCACTGAAGATGGACGAGGTAAATACGAAGATTTTTATAAATATAAGAATAAATATATTATTTATTAATTTTTAGTGAAATGGTTTAATTTTACTTATTTATACACTTATTATTTTACTGTAATTGCACTTTTAATATGATTTTATCCAGAGAGCAATATGCCTAAAGTGTAATATTTCACAATTTAATAAATAGCGACAATATTTGGCACTCCTTGCTAAATTTTAAATACAACACAATCAATTCAAAATATATGACACTCAAGGGTGATGCAAAAACGATCCAAAATACAATATCATAAAAATATAAAATAAATTTAAAACAATATTGTTCAACATTATATAAAAACGAAATTATAAAAAAAAATCAACATATCCTGCATCATTGTTCATGCAGAGCTCACACCTTCGTCTGAATGATTGATAAACATCCCAAAACATATGTCGAAGGATGGTTTGGATCTCTTTCTCAGCCAACTGTCGACGATTTGTTGATCGTTCTACATAAACACGATCTCGTAATCTAATGTACTCCATAATAAAAAGTCGCAGACTGTAAGATCGCGGGGTATATTCAACTAGTCCTCTTCGACCAACCCAGAGTGTGAGGCTATCGTTAAGAAATGTTCGTGCAGCGTTGGAGTAATGTGGTGGCGTACCATCTTGTTGGTAAATTTTCCCTCTACATCGCTTGCAGTAAGAAATGACATGCTCATTCAGGACTCGTCAATATCCGTAGTCATTCATCCCCCCTGTGATGAACCCCATGCACCAAACAGTAACATATGTTTTATCTAACAGTTTCTCGATAGTAGCATGAGTAAATTATGTTTGTTAAGTTAACTGACACATTTATATGAAAAACATTTTAATCAGAAAATAAAATTATATAGCAAAATTTATCATTTTGGTTTCTGGCTCACTCAAAAAACTCAAGTCTGCGATGTGGAGCATCTTTCTGAGATCTCCTGAAACCTCGTGAATTTGTATGGATGGTACTTATTCTTATAGAAACATAGTACAACGCTTCTATTACTCTTTCTATCTGCCTAGTTGATACAGTTGGGTCAATAAGCAGTTGTTCTTTTATCTAGTTGAATATGGTATCCCAACTTGCAATTATTTCACTTGTCAATGTCCCCTGTTTCTAAAAATAGGTAGGCCTATGTTTATCTTCGAACAGTAGAATGTGCTTATGCCTCTTCAATAAAATCTTCTAAAACATTTTCTTCTTTTCAATACATTCAAATGCTACTAAGTTTAGCTTTTTGGTCCATATTTTAGAATAGTAAGAAACAATGAAAATGTAATTATATAATAAACTTTATCAATTTTATTAACAGTTCATATGGTTTCATTTTATAAATAGTTTAATTTTTAATTAAATTATAGATTTCCGAGAATTTCTTTGATTTATAAAATCAAAACTATGATTTTGTATATCTTACGATATATTTTGGATAGTTTATTTTGCATCACCCTGACTGGAAAATTACGAACGAGCTAAGTATAATATGTAGACATTTCTGAAATGTTGTCTGTAATAAAGTGTGTAAGCTTAAACTTTCATTGAGCACTAACATCCGTGTATACTTTGTACTAAATTGTTTTTCCGTTCCTTAAAACCGATTATGACATCATTAACCATTTAACGACGGTATTAGCTGTTGAAAAAAATCACTTACTAAAAGAACCATATTAAATTCAAATAGTATATTTTGTTAGTGTATTACTATTATTTAGCGATTTTTAGGCATAAATTCAATACACAGTTGCAATGGTTCTATTATGTAAGCAATAAAAAATAGACATAATTTCCTTTGATAAGAAAGCGGGGGTTAAATTATAATAAAGAAATTACATAATAAATAGATAAAAAACAGAGAAGACGGAATAGGGGGGCCATTGCCTTGTTAATTTTCTGGAGGGTAAATATTATTTTTATATTTACAATATATTTTTACTACTCCCCTACCTCCCACAAAAGCCATTTATTTATTTTTCATAATTTAACCCCCACTTTCGTATGAAAGGAAAATGTGCATATTTTTGAGAAAATTCTAGATAGCCTACCTGAATAAAATGTTGCCGTGTATGATAAAGTAATTAGGTATAGCTAGAAGTATGATTGATATATGTTTAAGATTTAGTATATTTAACTAGTGGGGTGTAGAGTCGATACTCGACTCTTTTTTCTTTTTCAATGTTTTAAAACTTGTTAAAATGTTGCATTTTTTGGTGCATATGCCGTGGAAATTGGCCTTGAGAGTCTAAAATAAAAAGTCGTTTAAATTTTATTAAATTTCATTTTTATAACAAATGAAAATTGAGCTATTGAATTTTGTTGACCGCTTTCAGCTCTCTAGTAAGTTGAAGTTATATATTATGTTCTTGAAATGTGATATCTTTAAATATTTCTATGGGGAGAATAATTTCATGCATATTAGCAAAAAATATAAAATTGACTTTAATTCCATATATAAATTGTTGTAGTTTTTTGGGAAAAATTAAACTTGAATAAATTTAAAATTTATTGTTTTGACCAAAATTGTTTTTAGCTTTTGTTTCTACATTATATACGTTGCCATTTTGCTAAATATTTTTCATTTACATTTGCCATATTTCAATAGCCCGTGAAAAACTAAATAAATAATAAGATAATTAATTAATTTTTAATTTATGAACAAAAAGTGAACTAAACTATGAAATAAGGAATATAATCTATATGTTATATCTCAAAATTAATGAAAATAATAAATATGCAGAATAAATGTAAATATGTATAATTATATTATTAATGATTGAGGTAATTGTAGTTTTTATTATGAGCAATAAACAAAAATGTAATGAAAATACATTTTTTGACGAAATTGTGTTCCTTCGTATGGTTCCTTTTTAGCAAACATTTGTTTAACAGCTTTTTGTATCTCGCAATAACCCGTGGGAGGGGGAGAGGGGAGGTGGGAAGGGAGGGGAGGGGGAATGAGAGGGGGAAGCCGTATGGGAGAGGGAGGGGGATGAGAGGGGGAGGGGGATGGAAGGGGAAGGGTAAATATATATTCATGATGGGAGTCCGCAAGAATATGCAATACAGACAAGAGTGTATATAATAAATTCCTAGACCCGGTGCTTAATTCAGATTATACTATAAAAATGCGAAGAGTATTACCATATTTGCTGATAAATTAAACATATAAAACAATTTGATAAAAACTGTTTGTAGTTTAATTTTATATTAATTATTATTACGATTTTTTAAATATTGAAACTAATTATAAATAAGTTGCCTTGGTAATGAGTAATATAGAAGGGTGGATTCGGCCCTCCCTCTTGACCTTTTACCATGATACTTGATCTTCCCCTCCCCCTCCCCACCCCGCCTCGATCGGGATCATTACGGATCATAAGTACCCTAAAATTTTTCATAGTGTAAATCCTTTTAAACTAGTAACCTATGGCAACCAAAGTTGGTATGATGACTCACAAATATAAGATAAATATTTTAATTAGTGTCTAATTAGATTATAATCTTATTATTTCATTATAAATATTGTGTCTAGACTATTTTTAAATTTTATACGAAAAATGACATCATTCATGACATCGTTTTTGTTTTTAGCCTATAACTATTGATGTTTACCAATTATGACAAAAAAATTGGTATGATGACTCACCAACATAAGACAAATAATTTATACTACTTAATGTTTTTTGTAAGTAGTGAGCAAGTGAATTTTATTTTGAAAATCGGTCAACATTTAACGAAGCTAAAGACATTTTAGTGATAGTAGTAGGGAAGGAGCTTCTCTACGCCACCCCCCCCCTCCGTCCACGC
>JAUZND010005558.1:0-11151 GCA_034780555.1 Coelogynopora nodosa
AGAGACGCCCCCCCCCCCCCCCTAAGAAGTTAGTCCAGAGATCAGCGGTTCTGAGATTTGTAGGGTGGATAGGGTAGTTGAAGACGTGATTGGGTGGTGTCCTGTGGTGTTAGTTAGTTTGCGAGTTTGTCATATTATTTGGAGTTGAGGAGTGAATAAAGTGTTGGTATTTGTTGAGTGTTGTGTGGATTCATAATATGTCCTCACTTGTTTCGGTATTTTTGACATCTTTTGTGGCATAGGCCTACGAGTTTTTGGTGGTTTTTTAAAGATGTCGCAGTATGATTTTTATTATACTTGTACATTGATTGATTTATTATTGTATTATTATGATTTGTCATAAACATTTATTAAATTCATTTGAAAATTAAATTAACTACTTCTTAATATTTTCAATTGTTTTATTTTCCATAAAATTTTCAATATGATTTTATTCACTTAAAAAATTTGTATTAATTAAAATTGTTTTGTTGTATATTTAAAAATACCAATACTTTCTTTTGGTATCCTTTTTTATCTCTGCGGTTTTATTAATTACAAACTGTACCAGTTCCGATATATTTTGATCAATGCCATTGCCACGTTAACATACCGCGTCGCTTTCTTACACTTAAGTATAAACTTTTGTAAACAGATAACATTGAACAATGTGTCAATGTCTATTTTAAATTATGATTGGTACTCCACCTTTCTATTTTTTCGATTGGGTTACTCTATAATTCTTAGCACTGTTGTGGCACTTAAGATCAGGTCAAACACTCATTTACTTGAATTTTAAGTTATTTTTTTGACCAAGTATAAATACTTTAACAATTGACCATTAAGATTTCAAGTGAAGTGTTGACTTCTGTTGTTTTTTTAGTTGAATTAGAATTGAATTAGATATAATTTTTTCAATTAGATATTGTATTTTTCTTGAAAGTTTATTATTCGTTTTTATAGACTTCATATACATTGAAGATTAGAGGAAAACTAATATATATATATATATAGTTTAAGTGTTAAGATATTTTTTCGTTGTGTACATAATTATATTGTTATTATATTATAAGCTATATTATAATCTATATTAAAACTATATTAAAACAATATTTCCCCCATTAGTTATCGATAGGTAATTCTCGAATATCACTCTTCAAAGCGAAGGAAATTTTGCCTAATTTAAATTTTCATACAACTTTACCATTAAAAATCGGTTATAAGTCGTTCTTATTCTTACTCAAACCGCTAATATTAATTGAACCGTCAACCGCTACACCCCGTCAGACGACGTCAAGTCCTCCCACATCATCGCGCAGCAGCGGTCTCTCCCCTCGTCAACAGTCAACTCCCACACCCTGCTTCTCCTCTCGACCTCCACAACCGCCACCGCCACCCAGCACCACCACCTCCTCTCACCGGCGGCGCAAGAGCAGCCCCGCCTCTCTACTGCTCAATCTACCATTGTCCCTCTCTTCCACCGTTACTGGCGGTATGCTGTCACGACGTCAAAGTCTTCCCGCTCCCCCCGGTGGTCGTAGTGGGGCATCGTCTCTCTTCTCCTCCTCCCTCACTGACTCAGCCAAGATGGCTGGCGGCTGCGGCAGCGGTAGCGGTGCTCTGGTACCGTCAGATGATGTCTGCGACAGTGACGAGGTGGTGGGCGGTGGTGAGAGGTTGGAGGGTTGGGCGGACCAGCTGGCCGGCGATTTGGTCAGGGTGACGCTCGGAGGAGGTGTCGAGAGAGTGGAGGCTCTGCAGAGGATGGCGGGGAGGTTGGCGGCTCGTGTGGTCAGTGAGGCTATTGCTGAGGTGAACTCCCTCACGGTGATGTTTTATTATGTTGAGTTACCATAGCAGCCGCTGGTTATTTTTGCGACAATATTTAACCTATGCTGTTTTAATAGGTTCTATCTAATAGCCTACCAATTTCATCACAGAGCAATGCGATTTCTGTGCGATTTTTTTAGCATTGCAGTATGAGCAACTCCACGCTCGAGGTTATAATAATAAAAGTATTTATTAAAATTAACTAACTATAAAACTAATATTAAAAGTAAAAAAACAATAGAGTTGGCTCAAAAACTAGGCACTCTAAAATGTCTAGGTTTGCAGCTTAGAGTTGTTGGCAGGTCTGGTTATCCAAAAAATAATTCAACAGAAGTATACAAAGAGGTAAGTGCTCAATGAATAGATACAGACAAAATGTCTAAACTGTCTTATTTAAAGCTCGTTCTGAGTAATGTATTGCGTCCTCAAGTTATCCAGTATATTCTATTAAATATGTAATTTACTGAATATTTCAGTTGATTTTGTGGATCAGACACTGGTGGGTCAATTTGACTCCCTCCCTCCGTTTTTTTCTTTCTTTCTGAATTACTCCATAAATGGATCTTTAGTTCCGCTGTGACACTTTGGGATCTTGAAATTCCGTATTATTCGATTTTTAGAATCCAATCGTAACTATGCTAGATACAGGCTTTCAGCATAATAATATTAATAAAATCTGTGATTTTTTAAATTATCATAAAATACAATATAATAAATTTTTATGAAAATCTTTAAAAATTTCAGATTTTTAGATTATTACAAATAATAATTCATTCTGATAAACGCCATGATCTTAAAACACTAATTAGTCTTTCTCAACTGTCATTGAACATAATGGAGCCTCTAAAAATGTTCTCCTAAATGTTTTTAGTGAATCTTTTAACTCAGCAGAAGGCTTGTGTGATCAACTTCGAAGAGAAAGAAAGCAATACCAGTGTGATTAATTTCTTCCATCATTAGTTCTGAACACTGAGGACACTTTAAAAAACGTAATCAAGAATCATATTAGAAACAGGTTCACGAAAAATTTGGGTTGGAATTTTCTGCCACCCAAATCACTGACTCTCGAATGGATAGATATTTACTGGAAGGAGGTTTTAAATATGAAAAATGAAATTGGTCAACTGAAGCACCCATCTTTGACATCCATGGTCAAATTTTTGCTGACAATAAGCCAATAATAATGCAGCACCAGAATCAGGATTTTCAATCAATAAGCCATTAAATGCAACACCAGAATCAGGGTTTTAAATCAATAAGCCATGGTAATGCAACACGTACCAGAATAAGGGTTTTCAATCAATAAGCCATGGTAATGCAACATCAGAATCAGGGTTTTCAATCAATAAGCCATGGTAATGCAACACCAGAATCAGGATGTTCAATCAATAAACAAAGGTTTTGCTAACTACGAATGGAGATTCACTTAAAAAAGATACAAATAAACAAAAGGAGTTGGCATTAACAAGCAAAGAAATGAATTCTGACCATTCACTTAAGACATTGAGCAAGCTATCCAAATAAAAAAGATTTAGCATTTCAGTTGCTAAAGAAAGTATTTTCGATGCCAATAGCAAACTTCAAAATATGCTGAAACACGTGTCATAATTTCTCGAGTTTAGTTACGGAAAGCAGAGTCATCTTTGCAAATGGAAATTTCTAGAAAGCGATACATTGAAGAAGAAATTTTACGACTGCAAAAAGAAAAAGATAAATTCAAAAGAAAGAAATAGTTTAGAGTGTCGAATGATCAGTCACACTCAACAATCATTTCACTTAATATTTCGTTTTTTAGTATGTTAATAAAACAATGCCATAACATTTGTCTATACATTAATTATATTATATGATTATTTATTTATTTTATTTTTGTTTACTAACATTAATTGCTGCTCAATTTGTAGGGCCTGTTCCTCTAAATCACTTCTATCCATTTCTGTGTCCATGCTGAACTTTAAATGTGCAGCAACATTATGTTCTGGGAGCGGGCTTCTTTCTCTGTAGATGTACTCTTGGAATTCATATTATTCATAATGTAACTTAACAGAATAAAAAATAGATAACACAACATGTAGTAGTTCGTAGTCCCTTCTGCGCTCGTGGATTTTATTTTACTGAATCCATCCCGATTTTACCCAGCTGAGTGGCAAACCTGTCAATCCCATCAAAATATGATTCTTGATGACCTAACATGCAGTCGTGTTGGTCTTGAACTTGGTGTTAAATTCTACCTTTATGCTATCGTAATAAATAAAATTGGTATGTTTAGTAAGTCCATACAACTAACTAAGAATGTTAAACTAATAATAAAGTTAACATGTATTTAGCCTGTCTTGTTACATGTTTGATATACACTGCAGGCTATAACAAGACTTGTGGTCTACTTAATTTTTGATTGCTTCATTAAATTACTATAATATTGTTTATAATTATATGATGACTAATTTATATAATTACATCCTTAGATTATATTTATTAACCTGTGCTATGTTTGTATAAGGAAAACAGGAAATATTAAATACATAACCGCAATATTACCCTAGTTGTTATGATACCTCGAGAAATTTGTTCACAAAACTCTCAAAGCTGCTCACGACAGTTCGCTAAAATAAACCTTATAGTTAAGGATAAATTAATTATAACTTACGCTAATAAAATAATAACGAACTATATTTACAGTATTAATAACCTACATTGATACACTAATAAATTACTATCTGACGGTAATAACGTATTACCTTAAAATACACCAATCACAGCTGAATCCCCCCCTCCCCACCAACAGAGTATTGATCCCAGCCAGACAGCGGCACGTGCCACGTGTCATGTGAGACCCTGGGCCGACCAGATCTCCTGGGAAGTGGTGTCCAACGGTCTCAACCTGGCCGAGTCTCTCAACAGTTGGGCGGATGTTCTGGCTGAGAGGACGTTGACCGAGGCGCTGGCTGAGAGCGCTGATAGGACGCACAGGGGGGAGGCCTTCGAGATCATAACCGAGTGAGTCAGAGTGTTTGCGTCGCGACTGCTAGTCTTGCTGATTTTAGGCCAGGTCAGTGTGTCAAAACCGTACAGAACAGTTTCAAAGTGGATTCCGTTATTAAATAATATTGTCAATATCCTGTGGAACTGATTGATATTTTGATTGAAACGACTGCAAAATAAATAATTCACCATCTTGCCTTGCAAAAAATTTTCTCTAAAGATGGTCCAAGATTTAACCAGACAATAGCCTATGGTATTTACTACCATTGATAAAATATTCTAAGCATAACATTATGAGACTTATACAAATATCATTTTGATAAAAATCCGCTTTTTAATCCAACCTTTTACCCAATAAATTTTAATATTTTATGAAAAGTCTTTATAGTTCAGGATCTATTTCTACTACTAAATAATTACTAATTTTTAAAGAAGTAAAATATAATAATGCTTTATTCATTTTTGTACAATTTACTAAATTTAAACAATTTGTTTATTATACTATTACAGTTAGTTTGTAAACATTTTTCACGTGTATCAATTTAGTATTAAAAAAGACAAAAGTTTGAGATTACTAAATTTCAAACTACTATTTTGGAGCAGTACAATTTTGAATATATGTGTACCTATCCTCCACCAGAGAAACCTTAAAATAGCGCAAGTTGGCTAAGACGTGCTTTAATTAGATTGTCTTATGTTTTCGGGATATTTCAGTTTGTCTAACACGTTCTGACTGTGATCATAGCCATCAATTCAATATATGAAACTCTATCGGCTATCTTGGTTTGAGTCTTTTTGGAGTTATCATAATCGCAGGCAAAGTCAAACCAGTTTGTGTAAATAGATATGTCAAAATCATCAAATACTTTTGAACAAGATATTAGGCATCATAAGAGACTAGGTACTTCACAACCTTCAATTTTTGTTATTATTTCAAAACTTGACCAATTCAAATGGTATCTCAGAAAACGAAGTAATTATTCTACAATATTATATTGTATATACTTATTTTTAAACGTTACATTAAAAATATTTACTAAAATGTCATTATTTGTTTGAAATTATATAAAATAAGAAATCGGCAAATAAACTTATTGAAATACAGATTGACATACATGTTCTTGTTTTTCTTCAAAATAATTCATGTTAAAATACACGTTGATTTTTGAATGAGTAATCGAATTGGAGTGTAGTCTAAATTATCAGTATATTATATTGTAGAAATGTTTTAACATTATATAATATCTCCACCGCACCATACTATATTGGTGTGGGCTGTCTATATCGAGTTGACTACTATAACTTACCCCACCCCTGGATCCTGACCCATCCGCCAGTCGTCTGCCAAGTCTCACGGATAGGTCGGCTTCGTCGGGCAGCAGTCGATGTCTTGGCTTCCAACATCCGGACCTGGCACGGCTCGGTGACCTCCTGGTACACGCCAGCTTTGTCGATGATCTGCCCCAGCATCATGTAAGTTTGCAATCATGAAGTCGAGTGTGACTCTCAGTGAGGCAAGTTTCACCTTGGTCCAGACAACAAGATTTTAGAACTGACTTGTGTATAGATCGAAATATGACCATGGCATGAATGTATATACCTTTTAAAATCTGGAAGCGATGGGCACACGGAGAACTGTTTTTATGATTTCTGTTTCTAAATCATTTTTTTATTATGATTAGCCCAATATCTTTATTGTATTTACTATCTATTTACACTTTATTTATATATTTTTGAACACCAACTATCTCTCTCCTCCAGCAGCCGCAGACCGCACCGCAGCGCCGACACCATCTTGACTCACCCAGCTTCACGGCCGGTGAGGAAGAGGACGACAGCGACACTGACAGCACTTCCTCCGATCACAGTCAGCACCTCTCCTCTCTCCCCTCCTCCTCCTCCTCCTCGCGCTCCCGCTCCTCACCACCTCCACCACTCCCCTCCGGTGGCAATATTGGCCGACTTGCCGACAGTCTCCTCGCTTGGAGTCTGCAGGAGGTGGACTCCCGGCTGCTCGAGTGCCACTCGGGTTTGACCTCCTATGCTGGTCGGCTGGTGGACGGGAGTTGGGGTGAGGCGCGAAGCGAGGTGGCCCTGCTGTCTAGACACCGGGAGGGGAGCGGAGGTGGCGGTTGGGAGGGAGGGAGTGGTGGCAGCGGCGGCGGCGGCGGATATCAGGACGCCTACGACGTGCCGTACGAGGCGCTCGACGGGTTGGCTGACGGGTTGACCACGCAGATAATGGTGGATGTTGTCCTCTCACTGCATAATAAGGTTGGTGATGCCGACTCGTAAAATGAATTAGTACTGTAGGCCTATTATTAGATGCGCTAGTATTTGATATTGTGCATTTTGGCACGCGTGGGTTTTATGCTAGTCGAAAACTAATATTATCCCGTTATATTATATAATTATATCTCTTCAAAAAACAAAATACAAAGATTACGTCCTATAAATGAAATACGGCCGCGTGAATAATACTTTATAAATCAACGATGCGTATACGCTATACATAGAAATAGATGCTATACATAGAAAATGTTGTTTGAATTTGAACATTTTAATCTGTTTCTAAAAATTCTGAAGATTATACATTAATAATGCGATAAAATGATCATCCCCTATCATTATATTTGAAAATATTATATAAGCACTAATTTAAACAACATAATATATTTATTGTATTACTATACGTACATTATATTTATAAACGAATAATACATCAAACAACATAGAAGTAATTTCAAAATATTGAACTTATAATATTTGTATATTAAGAATTTTAGGATTTAATTAAATTAAATTCATTATGTTATTGATGTAAGACATCATGTAAGACATTCTAACGCTAACACGTGGTGTTGTGGTTAATCACAAAATAAGGGTTTACAAACAGATTTTGTGATTAACCACAACACCACGTATTAGCGTTAGAATGTCTTACATGATGTCTTAAGTTTATAAATTTATAAAGTATTATTCACGCGACCGTATTTCATTTATAGGACGTAATCTTTATGATCTCTTTACCGGATATGTTTGGTAGCTGTAATTATAGAAAAACTATTATTGTTATTTTTTGACTTTTTAAATTAAGTTATATCGATTTTTTGTTTTTGAATATGTTTTTTGTTAATTCAATATATTTCAATATGATATTATTATGATTTATAAATTATATATAAATATATATTCAATAATTCAATATGTAGAACGCCATTATTTTCCAGAATGACTTAAAAAAGGATTTTATCTTTCATATTATGAGCTAATTAATAGAATCGGGGATTAGTGAATCTTCTTTTCGGTTCCATACAGTTCAGTTTCATACAACTTGGTTGGTGGCCTTCTTCTCCTAGTTGTTGTTATCAAGCCCAGAGGAAATGTAATCATAAATAATATTCCGCTCAAATTGACCGTATTATTGATGAAAAGGCTCCTCCTTCTGTCAATCTATTGTCAGCTACTGGTGTATCTTACTTCAGTTCCCTCCCCCCCCCTCCCCATCATCGCTGCCTTGCTGACAACACAGTATAATGTTAATATAGTCAGTACCCAACCCCTAAGAGATAACAACAACAATTATCTGGACCAGTTTGATGTCTCTAGACTCCAGCCTGCCTTTGAGAAGGAAAGAAAAGGCGTTAAATATGCCCGAGGTGGTGTGGTGCCTTGGTAGAGAGAGGATCTTCACTGTCTTTGAATTCTTGCGCCTCGTTTAGTTCCATTTGTAAAACGCGTATGTCACATAATTTGATACACAACTAGCACGATCGTGTTTAGTCCTAGAGTGGTAATAGATTTTCGATCATAGTTTTTTCTGTTTGTCTATTTGAGGTCATTATGAGAGCTGTTCAAAGTATACAGTTTAGTTAATACAGATAATGTTACAAACATTGTAGTGTGTTACCATCATGTTCTAAACATTCCATTTACTATTTCTGTATATTATACTAATCACGCTTCAGTACTTTTAAATCAAAATCATATACTATAGCGACTATAATAATTTATTAATATAATTCCCTATAATTTATAGTTTTATTTACAGTTACTTATTTATAGTTTACTTGCTTCCATTGAATATTATTTCGTTTACAATATCTAAAATATGTAAAAATTATTGTAATGCAAAAAGTCACACTCATTATGAATTATGAAATGTATCATTTTACCCAAAGAATTCAAATTATTTAGTCTAATCAATTTTAAATATTTAATATTTTAATAAATAAATATTTTTAACCCTAACCTCTGTATCTGACTCATTTTATAGGATTATAATCTCATAACCCTAATTTCTAATCCCACCATCCAACTCTATAAGCATCACAATATACAATCTTGTAATCAGATCTCTACTACAATCTACTGTTATCAACATTTTACCTAAAATTCTTTCAACTCTAATTCATTATTTTAATCTCCTACCCTGTAGAAATTAATATTTCTAATCATATTTACTTATTTTTTGCCATTATACGCTACACTCCATGGTACTTCCAATTATGATGGTCATTATATTGTCTTCATTAATTACAAAAATTAGTTGTTCAAATGCAATTCCAACATCATTTCTAAAATAAATAGTTTAGTTGTTTATTATGAGAAGTGTGACGGTTGTATCTGAGCGCAAACATATTTTAAATGCCTGTAAAGAAAGGGTTAATCACTCCGACGAGGACCCTGAGCCGCGTACCATAACGAAAACTGTCTTGAGGCTCCTTCATATCTTGTTCTAAATTTTCTGTCTCTCCTTAGCATGTTCCACAGACATGATTTATCATCTTATCGACTTCTAGACCTGCAGTATTGTGTACGGTGGAGTGGATGCTTAGATTTGTTGTGTTTTCTTAGTCTGGTTTATTGGATGTTTGATTGTTCAAACACTTTCTTGAACCTGTATTGTTGTACTCTTTATTTCCCCGATTTTTTCATTCTTTTTACTTCTAAAACTCTTTTGCTTTGTGATTTTTTATGATTATAATTTTTCTTACTTTAGAAATAGTTTTGATATTATAATATTCTACTATTATTATTAATAGAAAATAATTATATTTTTTGGAAAATTACTTTTAGACTACTCGGGATATTCAGGTTTAACTTAGCATATTATTTATAGTGGTAATAATTATTTTAAATTTATATTAAAACTTTAATCTATTAAACAGCATCGTACTTTATAGATTAAGATTATTTTGAATATCAACACATTTAAACAAGGGAAAATTGTTGATGCCACTGAATATTTTTGTTGGAAATTTGTAAAGATAACTTTTTATTCGCTTTTGAAGCATGGTAATATACGGTCGAATGTGATAAAACTAAAATAGGAGACGTAGTGTAGAAGAATACAATATTAATATGACAATTAAACAAGACACATAAAAATATTTAATTCGAATAAAATATTGAAATATAATGTTTGAACTAAGTAAATAAAATGTTATAAATATATGTATTGTAAATAAAGTAAACGATAACCCATAATAATAATCCCACCCGGACCCATTGACACCGTCAGAGTCGCAAAGACGGTGCCGCCTCCTCGCGTTATTGTCAGGAGCAACAGCATACTTCGACAGCAGGTGGCGGTGGTAACACCCCTCCGCTCGGCATTGCTACCGGGAACTGGGGCTGTGGGGTGTTTCGTGGCGATCCCCAGCTGAAATCCCTGCTTCAGTGGCTAGCTGCCTCGGTGGCGGGCCTGCCCCTTGTACTCTACTATACGGCAGCCGACCCGCGTGTTCAAGGGGTGAGTCTTTCTTTCTATCTCTCTCACTCTCTATCTCACTCACTCTCTCTCGAGCGCTCTCTCTGTCTATCTCTCTCACACTCTCTAACATTGCACTTTTACAAATTTGAGCCGTGATTAATCAATGGCATTCATACTCTAGCCGCCAGAAGTTTAATACAACTCTATATATTAATTTTTTTCTTTCAAATTCGTGATTTTGTGTATATATTACCTTGCGAGTGACTTTATATCTACCTCTCCCTCTTCTTCCTCTCCTCCCTTCCCTCTCCCCCACTCCCTTTACTCCCTCTCTATCCTCCCTTTATTTCCCCATCTTTCCCCTCGACCCTCCCTCTCCTCCTCTTCCTCCTCCCTCTTCTCTCCCCTCTACTCCCTACCTCCCCTCCCCACTCTCTTCTTAATATCGAAAGTTGACTTGGATATTCCATTATTTCTTTTGCTGTTTATGATATTTTGAGGACCACTTTTTGCCTGAGTCAGTGTCTTGGGAGTGGGATATCATCCTCCCTCTCCTATCCCTTCCTCCTATACACATCCCTATCTCCCACTCTCTCCTATCCCTTCCTACTATACACATCTCTATCTCCCACTCTCTCCTATCC
>JAUZND010005559.1:0-11148 GCA_034780555.1 Coelogynopora nodosa
ACCCAACTGCCCGAAATTATGCTTTGTCTCCAAGGCAGCAGATATTAACTGCTCTGCGGTTTTATTCAAGCAACGGATTTTATTCCCTGGTTCGCGACGCACATAGCCCTTCAGAATCGACAGTTTGCCGGGCTGTAAATCGGGTTAGTGCAGCCATCAATGACGCTCTCTTTCAAGAAGTTGTTGCCTGGCCGCAGAACCATATGGCCTACTCTCAGAAGTTCTTCGATATTGCTGGTATACCTTCTGGTTGCGGACTGATCGATGGGACATTGGTCAAGATAAAGGCCAAGAACAGTTTGTGAACCGCAAGGGGAACCATTCCCTCAACGTACTTCTTGTTGGTGAACCCGGACACGAATTTGTTTATTGTAATTCTTCTTGGCCTGGAAGTGTGAACGACGCCAGGGTTTTACGTCGCAGTAACATCTTCGATGCTTTCAACAACGATGGATACCGCCCGTTCCCCGGCGCGGTTATTCTCGGAGATTCCATTTATCCATGCAACAACTGGCTTATTCCACCAGTTCTTGGCGACAATTTGGACGACGCAACGAATGCATTCAACAAGGCCCACAAACAAACGAGGAGCCTAATTGAGCGCAGCATTGGCCTTCTCAAAATTCGCTTTCCCTGCCTCAATTACCTTCGAGTAAAGTCCCCCACGTACGCTGCCGAAATTGTGAAAACTTGTGTTGTTCTTCACATTCTCATTCTTCAGCGTGAAGGAGCAATGGATGGGGGTGACTTACCAGACGTCGACGTGGAAGATCCGCAATTTCCCGCTGTCGAGGAGGACGCCTATGATTGGCATCAAAATCCGAATCGGAGAGGTGAGCTGATTCAAACTTTTGCTACTTAACATTTTCCTGAGAGTTACTCGCTGACATTGTTTTCTAATTCTATTTTTATATTTGACGTGTGTATTAGGACTGAACGCCAATTTAACGTTAACAATATTAAGTTATGTATTTTACATTGTTCTATACTTAAAACAATTAATACTGTAAATATTTTAAAAAAAATTATACTGTATAATAGAAATTATAGGTAAATGTGCTATATTGATGTGTAATGATGTCATTATAATACTTTAATATTGTACCGATATTGTAATTTGTATATTCATTTGTTAAACTATATTATCCCATTTCCTAGACACGTTGAATAAAAGTTATACTTACTCGGTCTTAATTCTGAAAATGAGAGAGACATAGATAATCACAGGCACTTTCCTATAACATATCGTATTGGCATTACGGAATAGACTACAGATAAATGAAAAGTTTCTTGAAATTTTAGAGTATGTTTTGGTTAATACGATAAATAAATAACTAAACGTTTATTATTCATTAGGACAATTGGAAACATCAAATCTACAAGAAAATACACGAGACCTATAAGAAGCATGAATATGAAAAATGTGAAACAAGTCACAATTAAAGCGGTAGTAAAGCAACGTCCTAAAATCGGAAATGAATAAACTTAATAGTCACTTTCATTGTCACTAATGGCCACGGAACCAAGCTTCCTTTCCAATAACTTGATTTCAAGCTCCAATTTCCGGTTTCTTAATTTAAGGTTGTCCACCAGCAATTGTTCTTTTCCGTCAGAAACTTCAAAAGTTGCCTTTCGTTTCTTTGCTGTAAATACAAAAATGGAAAAAATAGGTAACCTTTTTAAACGTACCAGAATATATTTTTTTAAAGATAATTCTTGCCGTTGGAACATTAACTATTATTGGTCCCAATTATACTTATTGTTGTATGTTTTTTTAAATAAAAAAGTTTTAATAAAAATATTAATTAATTAGTTACTTCAACCAACTTTGTGCTAACTCTCAATTTATAGTATAAAGTAAATAAATAGGTAATAGAAAAGTTACCGGATAGTTGAGTAGCAATCTGTGATGTGTAGGATGCTGATGATGATGATGTTGATGGCTATCTTCCCGTCGTCAAGACCCTGAATGTCTGGACGCCATCCTTTATCACCTTGTGTTGGGTGATTGCCGACTCGGATACGGACAGTCCTTCGGTTACAGGGCTGTTCTCAAGGACCAAGTCATCCAGGGTGGTCATTTGTTGGTCAATGCCACCGTCACTTCCTGTCGCCTTCCTGTTGTCAAGTTTCTTCTATAAAATAAAAAAAAAATATATTATTTTTTGTAAAACAAAATCCTTATAATATATATATATATAGAATACTCGCCATTGTTGCCGCTCGCAAATTCTTCCACTGGGCATCTCGAAGATCGTCAACTCCTTTAGTATAACCCGTTGACCGCATAATTTCTAAGATCTCTGCCCACGCTGCCTTCTTCTTCCGCTTCCCATCAGCCAAAACCGTAAACGAACCGAATACCGTATCTCTTCGTTCTAAAATTTCTTTTAACAAAATGATTTTCTGATCTTTTGATAGCATTTTTACGTATTGAATTTGGTGATAGTCTTTGGTCTATTAACGCCGTAACCCGTACTATACACTAAGTTCCAAAAAGAACGCCCACCCTGCTTGGCTTTCCTTAAGAGACAGTGCATTCTGCTCTCATTATTAAACCAGCAAAACATACGCTCAATATTAGAAGCAGGTTCGCCTGCGGTCAACAGATCGATATAGCCAAACAAGGCGAATGCTCGTTTTTCATTGGTCCCTTCGATTCAAACTCGTAGTTGTAAAAATAACGTTTTAGTGAAAACGTGTTGAATCAGTTGAATCTCGCGTGAACTCACCGACTTTCCAGATGAGTGTGCACTTTACACCTATCAGTTACAGGGACGCTTTTATCAGTCGTTTATGAAATTCAATTATTTTAACGGGGTAAATGGAAGCTTACCGCTGTAAAATATTTGCTGTACCGGTAAATTCTATATGAAATCGGCCCCTGGACGATACTTTCGCACTTGCTGAATAACTAGCTCAATTTTGACCTATTTCACTGAGCTTCATTCAATGAACTTCGCAAACCACGAATATGAGATTTTCGACGCACAAGAAGCAATACAACATCATAAGATCGCTCCCTTTTGAAGAACCTGTGGTGACTATCAAGTATAATACTTGATTGTTATTCACCATTCGCTGCATATAGATTATATTATTATCTTTCCAAATGACGAAGGTGTGGCTTAAAGGCCAATGTCGATATTTTTGCTCGGAGCTATAGCTTCTAACAAGCTTGTCAAAACTGTCCACACCCAACATAGTTTTGTTGTAGAAGAATATAATCTTACTCTGTCTATTCGCGGAATAAAGATTCTTAAGTGATCCGTGCATATTGCTTGGAACACATGACAGGTTTGCAGCCCTTATCTCAGAATGGCTATTGAGTTATAGAGAGGGATACCATTTGATTGTATAGGCCTACATATTAATTGAATGAACGTAATAATAGTTGTCGATGATGTAAAAATCCTATTTCGATATATATCGCATATAATAAGCGGTCACATACATTTTAAATGTTTTGAATAGATTTTTTATGAGGAATATATATTTGGCAAGCATATGTGGCCCTTCTTGGAAAGATATGTTTTGAATTTCAGTAGATGTTCATCTACAAAGTTTCAACGGGTTAATACAAATCGATTATTTTATTATTATTATCAAAATATTATTAAATATTTCCAGCCAATCACAACCGAGTATTGATTTTTGATCGTTTATGACTACATATTAACCGATTGTATAAAGGTCAAGATCATCTATGGTTAATTTAAGGTCTCTCACTTTAATAATTGTATCAGTTAGAAATTAAAAAAGTATTATATGATTAGTATTAATTGATAATTATTTATTTGTTCATATTTATGTATAGTGTACATAATGAAATTATACAATGCATTACGGATTGAATGGATTTCAATGATAATTCCAATTTCGTAAAGAGAGCTATCGCAATCATAAAAAAAATATAACTATAGTTATGCGCTTGGTAGTAATCGTACTTGATTATGTAACATTATGTGACATTAATATTATTACTTTATATTTTATCAGTATTATTACACAATCAATATCTTACTACATTTTATCAATATATAATGACTAGGGTAGAGTGGGGCTGGTTGGACCCGGGGGCTATTTGGACAATTTTAATGCGTACCGTATTGACAAAAATAAAGGCCAGTTTAGAATTATTTTTCTGACGTCTCATACACTCTACTATGGTCATACCAACATATACGATATGTTGGTATGATTTACTGTGATTTGTTTTACTGTGGTATTATTTTTATGCGCCAGTCGATTTTTAGTTTCGTTTGTTTCAAAACAGCGCATTTTTAGTATTTCCCGTGTACTACTGCATAAATTAAGGTAAATATTGATTTTTTATCTATATTTTCTCCTTGAATATGTAGGCTACGCACGTACAGAAGTATTAATTGCATGGCATTATTTTATAAATAGTTCCAATAGCTTTCATTTCCTATGTTAATAAGGGCTGGTTGGACACTATTATACATACATGGCTTGCTTCATAGTTTTATACATTTCTATAGATAGAGATTGGTGTTTACCTACTGTAGTTTAAAATTTTTGTTTTTATAAGGTTTGAAATGGTTCGTAAATACCAACGAAAAACCGAAAGAGGAAGAACATACTCTTCAGATGTTCTTCAGCAAGCAATTAACTCTGTTGCCGCAGGCGATATGACTCTTCGAGCAGCTTACAAGGAATTCAAGATACCGCGGAACACTCTGCGACGGCATGTTGCTGGCAATGTAAAACATTACGGCCACGAAACTTATTTCAGCCGTGAACAAGAGGAAGTTCTGCATGACCGCCTTATTTTCCTATGCAACCGAGGCTTTCCTATGACGATCGAAGACTTCAGGGCTGCTGTTTACAGATATTCAAAGAAGTTACATCGTCGCAAGCAATTAGGTGATATTCCTGCCAGCTGGAAGCGTGACAAAAAGGCTTCGAGAGATTGGTGGTCGGGCTTTAAGAATAGATTTCCTCAACTTTCTGTAAGGGTTGCAGAGAACCTGTCTGCATCGCGTGCAGAGGCATTTAATCAACAACGAATTGGCGGATTTTATGAAGACGCGAAGAAGATTGCTGATCCGCTTGACATTAATGACTATCCAGGTCTATTCTACAACTGCGATGAAACAGGCCTATCAACAGTACCCACCAGTGGAAAGAAAGTTATTGCAGCAAAAGGAGCTCGAGTGGTTCAAAAAATTACAGTGGGAGAAGGAGGAACTTTGACTACTCTTCTTCCATGTCCTAATGCTCTAGGAAGTTTTATTCCAGCATTCCTCATCTTCAAGGGCAATGTGTTACCCAGTTCCACTGGATTCCCTGCTGGTACAGTGATTTGGGGTTCACCTAAGGGATACATGGATTCAGATTTATTCTTGGATTTCTTGGCACATTTCCATGACAATAGACTTAAAATACCTAATAAGAAATGCATTCTGTTTTTGGATGGACATGCATCTCATCTGTCCATTGAGGCCATTGACTTCGCCAATGAAAATTCCATTGAGCTTGTATGCATTCCTCCACACTCGACACATCGAATCCAACCGATGGACACCCATTTTAATAAGCCATTGAAGGCAAAATGGGCTACAGAAGTACAAACCTTTTTGAAAGAAACTTCGGGCAAAATTGTTCTGACACGATATGACTTCCATGTACCATTTAGCAATACATGGAAATATATGACAGATAAAAGAGCTTTGATGGTTGGAGCATTCGATTATTGTGGCTTATTTCCGATAAGAAATCCAACAAATGCTACAGATTTCGAAAAATCTAAGTCTTTTTCAGATGAGGTGGTTAATCATTTGACAGTAGACTCTAATATTCAGTCTTCCGTTCGGCAGACAATTCCCTCTCCACGCAAGGCCTCTTCTGCTGCTCATAAACGTCAACATCAGGCCCACATAACGTCACCGGAAATGCGTGAAATAAAAGCCCAGAAAGTCAAAGAAAAGCAGAAGAAGCTAGAAAAACCTTCAACCTCTGCTTCATCTCTATCACGCATATTACCTAAACCGAAATGCAAAACCAAGGAGTATGCTAGTTGCGTGTGTGACGCCATTTGGTGCGGCGAAACAATTGAAGACTGGCTGCAATGCCGCATCTGCGGTCAATGGGCTTGTGAAAGCTGTTTTGGACTCACTTGTTGTGCAAATTGTTCGTAAACTGTATTTATTCGTATTTTTATTCTAATATTGTACAATCATTGTCAGAAATTTAATGTAACGTGTATTATAATAATATGTCCAACCAGCCCCCAGTCTGCGTCCAACTAGCCCCATGCATTGCATTAAATAAATAATAATCATCTGGATTTTATAAATGTTTTTATACCTTATTTCTTATTTTAAAATTAAAATAAAATGTTGAGGCATTTGAAATATGGGTGAATATTAATGATATTTTATAAAGTTGGATGTTGATTATCAAATCGCAAAAAAAGGGTCCAACTAGCCCCCCTCTACCCAACTACTTTTGATTACACAGAAAGTCTTGTATTTATCACTAAAATTATACGTTATCGAAAATATCAAATATATCAATCACATGCTTCTTTTAACTGATTATACAATAAACCCATGACATTTGGATTATTTTACATGAAAGTATAAAACATTTTATTTTATTTTGACCGATGTGCAATATCATGTTTAAAAGGTTAACGAATTATCAAAAGAATTCTAGAATATTAAATTCAATGAAACCTATAATAAATAAGTATAACTATAATAGTAATGCCAATAGCATGTATACATAGGCTACTATACAAATCATTACTTTAATTCGTTGCTTATATATTGAACTTAAGTGAGACCAGTTTTTCGAAACAGTGTAATTAAATGATGCATATGTGTTAAATTCTGATTCAATTCTCTTTGATTTAAACTAGTTTCAAAGGTAATTTAAACCATAGAGTAATTAATAGATTGTTATTTCATTCTTATTGATTTCATATACTTTTCGTTGTAAATTTTCGTCAATAGAAATTTGTTTAATTTGAATAAATTTAATGTAATTAGTTAACAAAACAATAGTGTTATATATTTTTTATTAAATTAATTTTAAGAGTTAATATATAGATTCATACGAGTTTAACCTGCGTTGTTATCTATACAATATATTGTATTGTCTATGCATCAAAAACTGTTTTATTAGGAACTACATGAACTATTTTACTGCGGTCAATTTTTTAATCATTATTTTGTAAAAACTTTCGGGTAACAAGTTAATCGTATTCTGCATTTACCAAGAGATCACTGTAAATGGAAAAGTTCTGGAAAACCGAAATATGTTGATGCTTTATATCCAGCTGCCTTGTCTAACCATTCCCTAGTCTTTCTTGTCACAACAAAAATATGTTTAAATGATTGTTCAGAAAATCTGAGAAAGTTGTCAGGTCTGGTGTTTTCAAGATTAATAACTTATGTGCTACCATTTAATTAAAAATTATTGACTAATATTCTTTGTAGACATTTAAATCTCTGAATGGTTGGACTAAATAAATATATATAATTAACAAAAATAATGAAATAAAATTAGACGTTTATATCAAACTTAAACATTAAAGAATTTTTTAAATAAATATGAAGTTTGGTTAAAATGGTTGTTTATTTTTTTCGGTTATTTTTCATTTGTGTAACATATTTTTTCAAATTTATAAATAATATTACATTTGTGGCATTGATCATTACACTTCAATTAGGTCGAAAAAAAGTCTTAAGTAAAGATCAGTTACGTATATATTATATATATTATATATATATATATATTTTTTAACTTAGTTGGATTGTAAACAATAAATGGGTAATTCATTATTTATATATATTAACTATACATGCATTATTACATACTATAATATATTATTTTGTTATACAAATTATAATTTATTGTTAATATTATACATTAATTTATAGCATAGCTTACACTAAGTATAAGACTTAGTATAACATTATTGAATAAATAATTAATATTCAATCTCGATATCAATGATGAATAACACAATTAAAAGTAAGAATTCATTTTAAAATATTTATGTATTACCTGAAGTAATCAATTATAGATTAATAAATTATTGCATAAGACTGAATAATTAAAATTGAATAATCTTTGAAACTAGGTAAAAAAACAACAGAATGAAACCAACGTAAATATTCAGTTGAAGTAGCCGCAATGTTTATTATTAAAGCTAATTTATTTTATTACATATTTTAAATATTATTTATGTTACTATTAAAATACTTAGGATTCTATTAAATTGAATAATTACTAGGCAAATTTCACAGCTCTTATGCCTACATACGTATGTTTGCAGCATATAATTATTATATATCTATATGGTATTTAATTAGAAATGTAGCCCCAACATTTCTTAAATGATAGTATATTGCTTGTTGGAGATTATTATAGTTTATTGATAATTAACTATCTTATTTTATTATGGTTAAAAAATATTAATGAATAGTCAAATTGGTGCATTTAAAAGGTTTTTCGGTTATTAAAAAAGTTTATGAATTAAGGGTTTTTAAACATTAAATGCATTACTTCTGTCAAAAACTCGGACTTTTACATATCTCATAATTTTTATACAAAATATATGGTAATCATCATACTTATATTAAAATACCTTCTTGTTTATATACACTAAAAAAAATTTTTTTTAAATATTATTATATATTATTAGTTAAAATAATAAAAACTTTATGATGTCAGTTTTATATTGATTTCTTTTTCATGTATTATATAATGGTAAGCATACAAATGCAAAATCGCACATAGGCGCAAAAAATATTTAAATATTTAATTTGATATATATACAGGTAGACTTTATTTGTATTTTAACGTGTTTTAACACCTGTTACCGGAAGCATATATATTGATTAATTGACTTGATGCAACAGGTTAGATCTGGTCAATATCGAAGACTCTATATTATTAACAAGACAACACGTACACTCATCAATTTTAACGGAATCAATTGATTCACAAAAACATGAACACGAGTGCGGTGTCTTATTAATAGAGTCTTTGGCCAATATATCATTAACTCAATACGACAGCGCTAACATCAAGAGTACGTAGCGAGCTAGCTCGAACCGCCAATCTAGGCTACTGGTCTGCAGTCCAGCGCGCTAATCGCTACACTACGCCATATTTAATTAATATATATAATATTTACCCAACCTTCGTATTAAATTAATAGTATTATTTAAAGTATGGGTTATTGAAAAAATATCAACATTATAATTTACAAATGTATTTTTGTATATTGCCCACTAAATAGAACAAAAAAGAACAATGAACAAAGAATATAGAATATTATATATTTTTCTATATCATGTGCTGTAGAATGTGTCAATATAATGGGTGACACCCAAGGGTGTATTTTAAAGCGGGTTTATACAAAATCAATAAACGCACCATTTAAAATCACCGTAATAGTATATTTGTACAATTTTGGACCAATATATGAAACATTTGGCAAAAAATGTATATTATGTATATTATTAATATTTATTATATCAGGGTAGGATCGAGGAGGCAGCCCGCGTACGATCCCTCTTAAATTGTTAAGGGCATTAAGAGCATCATTTTAAATTATTAATTCGTCCTACAGTGAGTAGCACAATTTTGAAATAATATTTTTCAAAAATTAATGTTCAAAATAAATAAATGAAATATCATTGAATGCTTTTTTAGTGAATAGCCAACCTAGACAATATAATAATATAGAAACAACGCATGCATATTGTTGAACTCCTCTGCGTCGCATACCCTTTTAAGGCTTCGTCGAGGAGCGATGACCGTTTCCTTGACCTGTTGCCATTCACTTTCGCAGGATACAATGTCGAAATTATAGTTGGACAGGACTGTGCTGAAAGAAGGCGCGATTTCAACCATTGCAAAGGACTTGTGCTGCTCATCTGTCTGGCATTGTTGAACCCATTTGGATGGTTCCAGAGTCTGAAAGGCTGTCATGAACTTTTCAAGGTTATTTTGGAGATTACCTGAAAAGAATCAGACATTCACCAGCTGCAGGCTACCCATTTATGAAGACCAATTTGTAAAATGAGGCAGTGCACTGTCATGTTGGAGAAAAACTTCCCAGTTAGACTAAATGCCTATGTGCACCAAGCGCGATCACGTACAACAAATGGTTATTACATAAATTTCATTTGGTTTATTTTTACTGAGCGCGACCTGACGCGACGAAACTGAAGTTGAAATCATTCAACTTTTTCTGCGACGAGCGCGCGACAAAATCAATATTTTAAACAAACTTTATAATACATAACTGATGAGACATTATTCATACACACGTTCCTGTACATAAAGGGAGGAGTGAGAGAGGGTATTTCAGTAACACAGACTGTACATATGCATTGGTCGTGAACATACAATGGCTATCTGCATACCTAATATCCCTAATTTATACATGACATACAGTAGGTACACTGGGCTAAAGTGGTTAAACAGATATATAGTGCGGGATGTGTTTATCTAAATAGACGTATCTCTATAGAGCCATAATAGCACATGGTATATCGTTGCGTAAAGTCATGCTTAGTGAGAACTAAAAAAAATTTTGCGCGTGGCGCTTCGTCGGGTTTCGTCGCGTCGCGGTTGGATGGATGGATATAGGCCTGAACAAATATAATAATAAATAAATAAATAAAATAAAAATCCTTTTTTATTGATTTTGCAAGCACAGAACGGATACAACATATTAGGTAACTGATGAATGAAGGAAAAATAAGTACTATGAGAATTTTAAGTGAAAGGAGTTAGGGAAGATTTGAGAGAGAAATTATAATAAAAATAAAAGCAGTATTGAAATGTCCATTAACGAGGTGGGTTCTCCAGGAGGCAACCTTTGTAGAGAAAGGACCGCTTGTAGCTCTCTGTTCTAGGTCCGTCTGGGTTTCTGGTGTGATTGTTGCGGAGGGATTCTGACGTGGCGGCTTAACGAGTTGGCGGTATGAGCATGTGAAGAGGATGGAGGGAGTTATTGAGGATCGCTTTGAAGCTGGTTCTAAGTTTTGCGTTTAGATGATTATCTAGGCTTCCAATATCAGTCCCAATTATCTTTTTTGCTCTATTGTGGACTTGTCTAAGAGGGCTGAGGCTGCTAGTAGAGGCGGAACACCATGCTGC
>JAUZND010005560.1:0-11148 GCA_034780555.1 Coelogynopora nodosa
ATTACCCATTAATCATGTTTTAATATATAATATACAACTATAATTCTCGTTGAAAAAAGTATCTAGAATTTTTTTTTAAAACGGCAGTGATATATGGGACACCCTGTATAATAATAATTTCATCAATTAATCAATTTTTGTAATATTTGAATATGTAATTTTGAATAAATATTTTAAATCCATATCTTAATCCATATTATAAAATGTAACTTTATAACTCTGAATAAGGGTCACTCGACCCAAATATATAGTTTATTAATTACAAATCTTTGTTGTTTCTTCAATTTTCTGAAAGGATTTTATTTTTTCATTGAACTTTTACAAACTGTTCCGTCAATTCATATATATATTGAGGCAAGAGATGCATATTGATGTGGACGAAATGAATTCTCTACTTAGACTAATATACTATTTTTTCACAAAGTCAACGGATAGAAGGAGAAGAGTGGAATTCATTAATACAATGTTCAAAGGACTTGTTTATATTTACTTTTTCAACAATGACAGTTCTGGCAATGCTCCATGGAATCACAGTGAAATTGCAAAAACAGCTCCATCAATGTTCTGAAGGCATACAGCATTGTTTCAAATGTGCATGCCCAGTTGTGCTAACTTTGAGAAAATATTGATGAAGAGTTCTTTACAATCTTCAAAGAAATGGAAGAAATGGCAAGTGATCTGAACATTACCTTTTCCATACCAAGAAAAGCTGGTTGCCAGATACACCAATCAAACATACCTGTGGAAAACACAGAGGAGCATTACAAGCATTTCATAATGATTGCATTTCTTGATTATGTAATCAGCAAGGTAGATGAACGTTTTGGCCCAATCCACAGACAAGTCATGCAACTTCTAAAACTTGTTCTGTCATCTCTCCCTCAACAACTTTCTGTTCTGGATGAATTTCTGAAACTGGTAGACATTTATCAGAACAATCTTCCTACCAAGGCATGCTTTCCATGGAATATTTTAGTAGCTATCTGCTCTATCTTGATTCTTCGTTTTTTTTATTATATACATATTACAAATATATTTTTAAATTCCACTGTTAGATTCAAAAATTGCGAAACAGTTCAATTGTGGGAGATGCAAGGCGACATCGATTGTGAAAACGTTGGCTGAAGACGTTCGTGACAATCTTATCGACAGCATGAAAAACAAGCCCTTCAGTATTTCAAACGACAGTGGCAATAACCAGCATTGCAAACAGTACCCTATAGTAGTTACTAATCTTGGAACTTGTGGCGTTGAAACTGGTGTTCTTTGTGTACCGGTCTTGAAAGAAGACAATACAGATTAGTATATTACATATCGTAAGTAGTATAATTATGTGATGAGTAGCATATCATTCTTTTTTTCAAATATTATATTTTGTAGAGAAATATGTATGTGGGTTACGTAGTATATTTGTGATGTGTAACATGACATATCATTGGTTATTTTACTTTCAGGAGAAAACATAGCTAATTTCAGTAAAAATAAATTTCAAAAAAATGAAATTCCGTGGAAAAACTGTCTCTCTCTTGGCACAGACAGTGCCAATGTAATGATTGGATATAAGAAGGGTGTATTCGCATTCCTGAAAACAGAACACAAAGAACTCCATTTGGCCGCTTGTCCAGCTCACCTCATTCACCACGCTGCAGAACATGGTAATTCTACATTACCATTTCGAATTGATGACATCCTTATTGATATTTATTTCTATTTGGATAAATCAAGTAAAAGACTCGCTAAGTTGGAAGAGTTCCAGGAGATGTTTCATGTTGACCACAAGATTGTTACAAAACATGTTGTGACGCGTTGGCTGAGTATCCTGAAGACACTAAATCGCATTCTTGAAAATTGGGATGCACTGAAATATTTTTTCTCACAACAATGGGATGATATGCTGAAATCGAAAACGTCTGCTGGGTCATTCCAGCAGGAATCACCCAAAAATCTAAATTTTGTGGGGAGCATCTTTGGATTTGGCTAAGTTTTACAATATTTAATCTCTGACCTCTAAATAGGTCAAAAATCAAAATATTTTTGAAAAAAAATCTATGTAGGAGATATAGACCATAGAAATTTGAATTTTTAGCAAAAAACTAGCATTGGCAACAAATGTGTCTAACTGTATTCTGCTAATAATTTTTTTCTAGGTATAAGGCAATTTATGAAACGTTGCCAACATGTTGAGATAGACCCAAGTATAAAATAGCCAGTAATTATGGGGGCTGCCTATATTACAGAAATTATATATATGACCTCCTGAATATCTTGTTAAATATTTCCGGATATTTTAAAAATAACACTTTTATGTTTTCATAACTTTTTTCTGGTAATTAGACAGGGTCCACATTTCATAGAATTATTAGAATGCTACTAGATGAACATATTTAACCATTTGTAGAGTCTGCCTAGCATACAGAAAAAGTTGTGTGGCTCCAAATTTTGAGAAAATTACCATTCATGCTATGTTTGACACCTCAGTACAAATTTCTGTTAATTTTAATTTTTTTAAATCAAGCATTTTTAGGTACCTCAACATGTCTATAATACATGTACTTAAGATCTAAACCTGCCTTGGAGTTTATCTAGGATTATTTTTAGAACAAATAATAACATTTTATTTTTATCTGCGTATATAAACCTGAAATTTTCAAAAAGGTGATTTGCCCAGCTACAAGATAGGCAGCCCCCACAATTATGGCTATTTTATACTTGAGTCTATCTCAACATGTTGGCAAAGTTTCATAAATTGCCTTATATCTAGAAAAAAATTATTAGCAAAATACAGTTAGACACATTTGTTGGCCGACACTAGTTTTTTGCTAAAAATTCAAATTTCTATGGTCCATATCTCCTACATAGATTTTTTTTTCAAAAATATTTTGTTTTTGACCTATTTAGAGGTCAGAGATTAAATGTTGTAAAAATTAGCCAAATCCAAAGATGTTCCCCACACTGATTAGGCGAATCCTGCTGGAATGACCCAAATACTATATCAAATTTTACACCTATGACATCTCCCATCATCTCCTCCACCATTGGACCATGGAAGCACGAGAGTGCAGCTTGTGCAACTGCACACAAACCTGGATATTTGCCAGTTGAATCAACATGGCCCCACCAATTGACAATGTTTCCATCATATGAACCAAGCACATTATCTATGCTGCACTTCTTGTTGAATTTTTGCATCTTCTGTCAGAAAGTGAGACAGCTTCTTGCAAATGTACTTGAGGGATTTCATGCCAGCTGAATGAGTTCGCACTGTAGGCTCTAAAGCTCCAAGTCCTTGAAGAACATGACTGCACAAAGGCAAAGTCTTCTGCGTATGTGTGGCAGCTTTCTTATATCCCAGACAAGCTTCCACTATGAACTCTTTCACAACAGATTTTCATGAGAGTAATATTCACTTAGCTGAACCACATGTCCTTCGAATCCAGCCAAAGAGTATTGTCACAGGGCCGGCGCTGCCGGGGGGGCCATGGCCCCCCTGCCAATTTCGCCATAGTGCCCCTTTCAATCAGTATACCATATTTTCTCGAATAGTGCCCTAGCCTCGATTAATACCCTACCCTTACTTTGCACAAATTTTTATTTTATTCTAGTTTAATTTTTATGACATATAGATCGTAAATATAACCAGTACTGTATATAATACTTACAGCTGATTTTTCTCCGAGTAGAAATCCAAGATAGCCGCAATAATGGCTGAGTGATACTCAGGCATCAAGATAGCCTGCCACGTCGACTGCTACTCTCTCCTCCATGACTGCCCCTGCCATGTCGACTGCTACTCTCTCCTCCATGACTGCCCCTGCCACGTCGACTGCTACTCTCTCTCCTCCATGACTGCCCCTCCATCAATCGCAGCTTCTCTCACTGCCAGCACTGCCCCTACTCTCATGACAGCCACTACAACCGTTGCATCCGCACCAATTCGTGGACGGATTGTTCCAGACAAACCTCATCAGCCACTTGATTTTAAATTTCCAACACATCTTTTTGGGAAAAGTAAGAAAGTTTCGCGATCATTTCAACCTAATTGGTTTAAAATATGGCCATGGATTCATTACTCAGAAGTAGAAGATGCGGCATATTGTAATATTTGTATGAAGTCTCAACAAATTAATATTGCATTACCCAAAAGGGGAGACACTACTTTTATTACAACAGAATTTTGTAACTGGAGAGTTGCAACAGACAAAAGTAAAGCTTTCTCTTTACATGAATGATCAGAATGCCATAAAATTTCTTTGCAGTGAATTGTCACAGTTCCATCAACCACTAAAGATGTTGGCGATCTTATATCTACCACTTATCAGAAGGAAAAGAAAAGAAACGCGACTATTCTCCTAAAAATTATATCCAGTATTCGGTTTTTGGCAAAACAGGGACTGACATTTCGGGGTGAAAAGCAAAATGACAATCTCACACAATTGTTGAATCTGCGATGTGAAGATGATGTTGATTTGAAAAACTGGTTGGCCCAAAAACGAGAAATTTATACTTCGCACGAAATTCAGAACAAGTTATTGCAGCTGATGTCTCTACATATCCAGAGAAATATTGTCAATGATATCAAAACATCAACATTCTTTTCGCTAATGGCTGACGAAACAACAGATTACAGCAATTGTGAACAATTGACTATCTGCATACGGTGGGTTGACAAAGAATTACTTGCACATGAAGAATTTGTTGGTCTGCATGTTATACCATCCATTGATTCTGCTACACTGACAGCCACAATAAAAGATGTACTTCTTCGCTTAGACCTATCATTTAAAAATTGTTGTAGTCAATGTTATGATGGCGCCAGTGCTATAACTGGTAAGAAATCAGGTGTGGCAACCAACATTAAGAAGGAAGAACCAAGATGTCTTTTGACACATTGTTATGGGCATGCCTTAAATCTAGCTTGCGGAGATAGTGTGAAGAATTGCCGTATAATGAAGGATGCTTTGGCCACAGCTCTAGAAATTACAAAGCTTGTCAAATATTCCCCCAAACGAGAGTCCAAGTTAGATAGTATTCTTGAGCAAACTGACTCAGATGAGGCACCTTCACATATTACAGCATTATGTCCCACACGTTGGACTGTGAAAGGTAAAACACTGGAAAGTATACTAAAAAACTATGAAACATTGCAAGAGTTGTGGTATTGGTCAGCTGATAATTGCAAGGAGACTGAAATGAGAGCCCGTTTATTAGGAGTGCAGTCACAAATGAAGCAATTTCAATTTTTCTTCAGTGATAATCTTGGCATGACTTTATTTTCTATGTGTGACAATCTGAGCATGGCATTACAGACTCCATCCTTATTGGCTGCGGAAGGCCAAAAAATCGCCAGGATGACCGTACATACCCTTTCAACCATTCGCAGTTGTCAGGCGTTTGATCTCTTCTGGGAAAAGGTGACCACAGCTAGGTTTGAACCTGGTTTAGCTGCTGCAGAATTTTCAAATATGCTGAAAGATTTATTTCAATGTTATTACTTCGAAGCATTAGACTTGATGATAGGGTGTATCAAGCAGCGATTTGATCAGGCAGATTATAACACATACATCAAGTGCAAAACACTTCTTCTGCTTGCGGCAAACGGTAAAAACATTGTAGATGCGGAGGAGCTTAAGGCAGTCACTGACTTCTTTGGCGATGACTTTGATTCCTCACTGCTTCTCCTTCAACTACAAGTATTTGCCACACATTTTTTGGCTGAAAAAGAGGACAACACCAAGAAAGCTAGATTATGGGACATCTTAAGCCATCTACGATCCTTATCTCCTGCAAAAAAGATACTAATTTCACAAGTTATCAAACTTGCTGAACTTCTTGTAGTAATGCCTGCTACAAATGCAACCAGCGAACGCTCATTCAGTTCACTGCGTCGACTAAAAACATATTTGCGTTCAATAATAATGGCACAAGAACGCCTTAATCATGTCATGGTGCTACATACTCACAAACATAGGACAGATCATGAGCTCAATTTGACACATGTAGCCAAAAAATTTGTTGCAATGTCTGAACACAGGCTTACAAAATTTGGCTATTTTTCATAAGTCTTAATATTAATGTGTGACTGCTTCTTTTATACTTCAATTATGATCTGTCTTTATGCTCACCACCTGATTTGTTATGTATTCTTATTATTAACTAGATACATTTGTAGGAATCCCAGTTAGCTATCTTAATAATTGGTTATACCTGCTTCGTTAATTTCACTTTAATGTGTTGTAGTTATACAAGTAGTTATACGATCATCATAGTACATCGTAGTATAATACAGTACATATGTAATACATAACATATTATAATTAATGAAGTAATCAAGTAATTTTTTATCTTGTTGTCTCTGAGTGTACACATATGTTATGTACATTATCAAAGTGTTTTGTATTACTATTATTGTGTAATTCGCCCATGAAGTGTTTAAAATGTATTTGTAAATATGAATTTATTCTTCTGAGATTGTCTATATTACCTATATTCTAAAAGATAAATGTTTATTATAAAAAATAAAGACATAATTCATTATGTGTTATTTGATATAATTTGTTCGAAGTTTTGTGTATGTACAATGTACATATAACATACACACATGATAGTTGCATTTATGAGGTGCCTTTAGTTTTGAAAAGTGCCCTTTTACATCATGGCCCCCCAACCAAAAATTGGCAGCACCGGCCCTGTGTCATCGAAATTCAGTTGTTTTAGAAGACTTGGGTGCCGGATATGTCCTTCCTAAAAAGTAATAAGTTTTTTTAATAAAAAAATAATAAAAACTAACAGTGAACATACCAGAGTCATAATATTTTCTAGTTCCACAAAACAAATCAGAAAATCCAGAAACACCTGAAGCTGGCAATCATGCCACTTGTGTATCAAGGTCTCCTTGGATTGAAAAACACAGATGTAAGCTTTCATGTGTGCTAAGAGACCAAAAGTTAAGATGCAACTTTGTTTTTCTCTCTGTCACCCAAGGCTTTGTGATAATACACTGTTTCCCTTCCATGCCTTCCTTAGTAGGATGATTGGGCACAGTTGGCACAGAAGCCTAGCAATGTGATCCTGAACATCAGTGCTCAAGTTGAAATGCTGATACAGTGCCATCAATAATTCCTGGTATAGGCTATGTCCTGGTCAGCAGACTTCATGAAACCAAAGTAAAACACCAAAAAATACTGGGTACCTTTTCTTGGTGCTAATGCTGACATCATAAACAGAGAACCATCTGTGAGGAACAAACCATGCTGGAGTAGTGAATGGAATACCCATAAAATCAGAAATGTGATGTAGAGTGTTGTGTTGGTCTGGCAAATATTTGTTGTCAGTGTGAAGATCAGAGAAGAGTGACTCCAGATGACCCCAAGAGCCTTGCAGAAGATTTTGGTGCTATTATGAATGTAATGGCAGCTGTTTCCATCAATGTCCAAGAGGCCCGGTTACAATTTTCTTATGTGAATCTTAACACCATTGTGTTTCCCTTGCATCACATTATAAGAGTCAAACAAAGAAGAAACAATGTTATATCCCACTTGAGACCCCTTTGTGAAAAGCTTTCTTAATAGCTTTGCAAATAGACTGTGCATCCGCATGTAAAATATCAAATGAACATAGATGGTGTAAAACAACAGTGTTGTTCCTTGTATTTAAATATGTTCTTAGCCATACTTTCATTGATATTTATTGAGAAGGGGTACTCATTCAAAACCTTAATCAGACCAGCATCAATTGATTTCACTAATCCATTGGTTAGCTTGTAAGAAGCTGTTGTTCGCATTAGATATATGCCAGATAGAGCTTTCGTATTAGTAGCAAGTGCTTGGGCCATTTCAACTAGCGCTGGAGTCAAGGACAGACAGTAAATGCTCAGCAATGAAAGACAGAATTAGAGTCTTTGCATTTGAAGTGCAGTTCATGAGAGATGAAGTAGGTTTATACACAGAGGTCACATTTCCATGTGCTGTTTGAACAGGAGTGATTTTGTTTCAAAGATAACATTGAAGCAAAATTAGTTATGTCATCATTACACACAATGTTGGACAGCTTCCGAATATGAGCTGCACTTCCCATGTGCACTGTGAACGCAGATCTTCCCCATGAGATGTAATTTACAACTTTTCTGCAAAGGAAACAAAATGCATTTCCTCTTCCTTCAATTTTTCCAAACACATCTTTCAGAACAAATGTCTTTTCATTTTGCTTCAACTTCATTGTGTGTGAGTGCTCCAACCATCCCTAAGATCTTCTCATTTTTAAGAGCAACATCCTCTTGATCTATCAGAAAATTATTATTTATTATATTATCTAACTTAATTAGGAAAATATAACACTCAAATTTTAGTGTTATTTATACATTTATTATCATGTTCAATATGCATTAATCACATTTTCATGTGTACATTTTAAAATTCACATAAAAGGTGAAATTCCCAATGCTGTAAACCTAATCCCCCCCTATTTTTTTATTACATATTCTTGCGATTAAAAAAATCATATTTTTAAAGGATATATTTGGTAGAAATCCACCAAATGGTGGAAGATTCTGATGTCTTAAGATAATGTGACTTAGGGGTTGTGGTAATAACCAAAGTCATTTAAACTAGTGTCAGCCAATGCTAACTCAGAACCACCCACTAACCCAACTTTAGTGTTAAGTAGTACTGTTTGTTATATGAAATGTATGTTAACATTTATTTGTTAATGTATAATATATCAAGTAATGTAAGAAACAGTCAACTTGTAAATTATTCTTCGATTATTATAATTATATACCCACTCATGTAGCATCAGCTAATGCTAGTTTATATAACTTTGGTTATTACTACAACCTGTGAGTACAACATGATTACATTACATGTTTAATAATCAATGGTTATAAAATCTTTAAATTGATTAAACTCATAAGATGATGTGACTTATAGTTATATATATATTATTTATAAATTGTAAAGGAAATTTACTTACTCAGTTGGCAAATGGTTTTAAATTTTAGATATAAACTATGTCCATAGCATAAGGACAAGGTATAATATAATAGTTATAGTTAAATAATATATGATTAACTGACTTTATTCAATAATTATATTAAATTTTTTATAGTTTAATGGCTATGAAATTTATAAATTGATAAAACAGTAAGATGATGTGACTCACTTTATGTATAAATCATGCAGGTAAATTACTTGTATGTGCAGATGTGCAGTTAGTATTTTTTTGGTAAATGATTTTAAATTTACAATTTTATAAATAAATTATAAGGTATAATGTAATAATTAGTTCATAATCTTTATAAATGATAAATTACATAACTTTATTTGATGATAATAAATATAATTAATGTATATGCTCAATGTTAACTAAATCTTCATTTTTAAATTGTCATTGTCATTGATAAAACACATAAATTGTAAAACTATAAGTATAATGTCTATGACTATGTGAATTGCACTATTTATAATTCATGGAGATAAATAAAATTACTTGTGCAGTTTGGAAATTGTGCAATATACAAATTGATTAAATATGTACAACATCATCAATGACAATAAATAGCACAAATCCAAAACTCAAAGCAATAATTTTTTAGACATATTATAGGAAAATGTTTTAAGTCAATGTATGACTGACAATTTAATGGAAAACAGCACTGACTGGCTTGCCTTAACGTTATTGTATGAATCAATATAATTGTGATTGCCACATCTAGTCGTAGGGCTAGACTCGACTTTAATCTATATTAATATGTGTCATAGACCTATACTATAGTCTAGAACTATAATATTATATAGAGAACTGAAGAAAATCTAAATGAAACTATTGAAATTATTTAAAGTATATAATTACATTAAGGTACAAACAAAGCAAATATATCAACCATATTATTAATATTTTAATCCACATTTTACCATACCTCAAAATAGAATTATATACCAAAATAGTTATTTCAAAAATATGTTAATAAATATTATAATCTGACTAAAACAAACATCAATTTTAAATTATATTAATTATTAAAAATATGAACCATAAAAATATGTTTGATTATTAAAATAAACAAAAAAATTAAACTGTGATAATAATAAATTATTTATTTTATTTATAAAATAATAATATTATTATAACTATTATTGAATGTATATAGATATTAGCAGTTAATTTAAAATGTAAATAATTTTTATTTATAAATACTTCTATTTTGTAGAATTCGTGTAAACGCTTAAAAAATTAAAATAGTAAGTTTGTTTAAATCAAAATGAACAATACTCAAAGTGCCCATATTTAGAATAAAAACAGTAAACAGCATGGCGGATTGAAGTAAGGGCTACCAATAAAGAAATTGAAAAAATTTCCTCTTAGGAGAAATTTCCTCTTAGGAAAAACAGTTTAGCTTTTTGAATATTGATGCGAAAGCCAAAGTTCCAATTGGCATAAAAGCAGCAAATAAACAAGCGCCATTGATAACTCAACTAGAGTACAAGGTGTATTTTCTGATCATGATTTTGCAAAAGCTGTAAAAAATAAACTTATGCTAGATGTACGTATACATATATGCTGTAATTGAAATCAAATCAGGTTCCATTGCATGGTGATCCTCATGCTGTTACATATTTAGGACCCACCTTTATAGTTTATTATGAGAAGTACCGAACATACCACAGCAATTGCATATGAGCACTGTATAGTGATGTGAATGCATGAATTGTCAACTTTACCTGAGTTTGCAAATATTATGTTGGCTGAAAATATGGATCAGCAAAACCAATCTGCTCTTTACATTTGATGGATTATTATTGCAGCTCCAGACAAAAATTTCCCTTACACGAAAAAGATTCCATGTGCATTGCCAGTGCCTTCAATAGAGATTGAGAGAAGGCTGGCCACATGACCACTTCGAATCACATTTGAATGATTCTTTGGAAACGCGTAGATGAAAATCTCGAAAAACAAAATTTTGAGCATGGTGGAATTATATTGGCTGAGACCTGGAACAATTTGGAAACTGATGGTCATCCATATGTTGCTAAGTATGTTAACGATAAGTAAAATAGAAAACAAAGCCTTGCTACTCAGTTATTAAAATAAAACGTAATATTTCGTTGTAAAACAACCTCTTCAGACGAAGTAAGAATACAGACTGCCGAGAAA
>JAUZND010005561.1:0-11148 GCA_034780555.1 Coelogynopora nodosa
CCCCCCCCTCTCCCCTCTCCAACCACCTACCCCCTATCATATCTAATTTCAGGTTCCCAATGGTTTGCCAACATGCATATAGTTGGTGTGGCGCACTATGGTTGCCAATGTCTTGAGTGAATGGTGCTTTGCCCGTATAGTCACTCCTCTTTCATCTGACTCGCTCTTTTAATCTAAACACAGTTGGTTGTCCAATTTTTCATCGACGTGAATTTCATGCGTGGCTATGTAAGAACCGTTTTTTTCTGCTCTTTAATGAAAAAGCAGTGAACTACTACTTACTGTATACGATACAACTTACTCTCATTTCCTTCAGTTTAACCCAATCTAATTTTCTTGATCTCGTCTTGCATACAATTCTGAAGAGAGCATAATATTATTTGTGTTATGCTCTCATCATTCTTTACGGAATTTAGGAGAAGTTCTCCCAAAACTACGGAGAGGTGAACTCTAGATTAAATTGTCTGCAGACTCATTTTTATGTCTTAATGTCTTGCATCGTAGTTATAATGCTACTAATATTTAAGGAGCTGTGTTATGCCACACCCACCCGCAAAAAGAAACATTTTAATCTTTGTAATGTATAAGATTTTTTTGTGTTTTACTTGCGGACAAAAAGTCTAGACAAAACGAACAGCACAACTTTTCAAACCGTGATTGTCCTGTTTGAACTTCTTTATTATAGTTTCGTTATTGGATTTCATTATTTGTTTCTATAATGTCTATTTTATGCGGCTCAATATGTAAGAGTTTAAGTATGCTTCGCTGGTCACATTGACATTTTTTTGTTCAAGCGATTGATTATTTAAAAAGTATATATTACTTTTTGCATATGAAATTAACTTATACGACACGTGTTTTAAAGCAAGAATTGATGGTATTAAGTATACTGGGAAGGCAGGGCCAACCGCGTAGGGAAGGCAATATTAAGCCTATATTATGTATTTATGTTTAATTATATATTTTATAAAATGTTGTTATTGATATTATGTAGGCCCTATTACAAAACTTTCTATCATTTTGACCATAAAAAGCGTTGTATATTAATTATGTTTGAAAATAATTTATACTATTTATAGTCAGTTTGTGCAATAAAGTAATGTTTCCTTCATTCTTATTGCCACTATTTAATAAACATTATTTATCAGCATCGTCATTATAATATAGTTTAATGAAAATATACAATATTTTTAAAGATGTAAGCTGAAGGATGAGTTTTATACATATAATTATACATAATTTGTTCATTATCTTACAGTGTGAGCTATACTTACACCAATAGTGAAGTGTTCGTGTTAATAAAATTGCTCTCATGTTTATATAAAGATTAATCATGTTAATAATGTAGAGAACTTCTCATATATACTAATAGTGTAAACCGATATTGACATATATATATTGTATATAGTTGATCGCTTTAGATATGCTTCAGTAACAAATGATCCGTTTGATTTCTGGCGGTTAATGTTAAAATGGTAAACTGCGGAGTCGCTGGTGGTAAATCAATTATCGAACGAAGCAGGAATCGATAAACTATTTGACATAGACCCGCAAGGCAGTTCACGGATTTCTTTAGAAGTATAATTAGTACAGTTTATTATTTTTTTAGTACAGTTTAGAAATAGTACAGTATATTGTAGGTCTATCAGATTTACCAGTCAGTTGAATTATTTTCTGTCTCAATTGTTTCTTAACATTTTGATAGGAAATCTAGTTAATGTTGTATTTAATAATTTACAATCACACTTTAATAAATTACTGAAAAATTAGCAATTCATTTCAATTGAGGCTTGAAAAAAGTTGTTTTTCAGCTTGGTTTAATCTGTGGGAAATCTTTTCTTTGAAAAAACTTTTATCGCAAAACTATGCTTTTCCTTCGTATGATTCGTATTCGCATATCCTCCCTGCAGACCCCGGATGAGTCAGGCAGCATATTATAAATTAATTTCTCTTAAGTCGACTTCATCAATCAATCTAATGGGAATCTCGGTCGATATCTGATACACACTACGCATGGTAAATTTGCTCTCCTGATTGTATAGGGCGAAATCTTATCTCGCCACTAGACGTACCTACGCTTCTCAGTCGAATGTTATTAATAATATTTTCTTAATTAAAAATGATTATTATTACTTCAGTTTTAATGTAATTTCGCCAATTGGGTTTTGAAGAACACATTCACTTTGACTGCAACAAGTTTGCCGACATTGAACACAGTCAGATGATAATAGTAGACGTTCATAATTTGATTGTGTTTACTCTTATTTAAAAGAGCTCACTTCTTTTTTTTAACTATGAAGCAGAAGAGACGTGAAAAGCACTTCAAAGACACCGCTATTTTAATTAAGTGCCTAGACTCTATATGTGTTCTGTTGGTTCGTTTGTCGGGCCGCCTTTGGCCTATTTAGCCGAAGTCAGTGTCTCTCACTATATCGTTGGAAGGAGACACCCCCGTATTTGGACCCTCTTGAGTTTAATGGGGACAACAAAAGTACTGATGTGATAAGCTTAATGTTGGTTGTGTATCTAAAGTTGCCGTTTTATTATAAATAGTTCAGTTTTTTGTGTAAACAATAAGAACAATCTTTTTAAGCTGGTAATAATTTAAAGGTGTTGGAATAAGTTTAAACCGTTATGAATGCTATAATTAGTGTTAAAAAAGTGTTGATTATTTATTGTAATGTTAATTTTACTAAATTAATAGTATTTTTATATGAATTTAATGTAAATTATAGGCAAAAAACGTTAATATTAATTATTCAATAATTTTGTTTCAAATGGTTGATTGTCCATTATAGGTAGGTGAAAAATGTATCGACTATGAGAGGTGCTTATTTGGTTTGTGTAGGCTGTCAATTACATGCTTCTTTTTGTTTGTTTGGGATACTGTTAATGTTTTGTTACTTTTTCATGCACTCCAAATAAATATGTAATAAATATTATTTTAAGTTTTTTTCTTCAACTGAACATTTATATATAATTTGTCTGGATTGAGCAGTAAACCATGTCCTTATAGTTGTTTTTCCTTTCAAAATGTTTTAGCGGAGGTTGGATGAATGTTGCAGTTAGTTGTTTCATAAGCGATATAAATCGTTATAGTTTATAAATAATGGTGTTCTGGTAACGGATTTGATTAATCGTTTTAAGAAGAATTACAATGTTGACTGTCAATTTTTTGCATAATGTATCTATTTTATTTTTTGGTATATAATTGGTTAAATAATTCATACATCAAAATTACTCTCGTGTACTACTATTGTTTTGCCAAAGTAGTCTACTCAAAGTCACACTAATAATAATTATCAGGAGGGGGTTTAAATAACCTAAAAAAAGGGTGGAATAGAGAACACATCAGCAGTAATAGTTGTAAAAGTTGTAAAGTAAATAAAACCAGAATAGTCTCAAATTTCACATAAAATTATAAAATATAAAAGTCTACAAACTGTATTAGTTCCCAATGTTATGGAGCATATAATAATAAAATATCTTCTAATCGATGCATTTGCAACCAGATTTATGAACATCACACGATAATGTCTATGAACGACATGGCTTATGAACCACCTGTATGATTGCGTAACTAATATTAATGATTTCCAATCTCTTTTATACGGTTTAGCCACTAGCAATACAAAATAATCTTACTTATTAAGGAAACTGTATTTATTGTCCAAAATACAAATCTTCACTTTTACGTAGATTGATACATTTTATACAGCGTCTCTTATAATTTTAATTAATTATGCTTGAAAATATTTAATCTCTTTTATATTTAACATGTGGTTAAATATGTGGTTAAATCCGCTCAATAGGCGGCGTTGGAGGGTCCAAACCGATGGACCCCTACGAGGCCGCCCAGGCGGTCTTCCCCACACTGCTCAAACCGCTGCAGAAGTATCTGCGCATCACCCGGCAGCAGCCGCGCTACTCGATGGAGATGATCATCGACCACCTGGCCCTCTGCCTCTCCCACGATCTGGGGCCGCGGGCGTTCGCCGAGCGCTACCTCAACCAGGGTCCGGTGATCGAGGACGCCAAGAACTTCAAGCGACGCCACACCTGGACCATCCTGTCCGACACGCTGATCTCGCGGGGTCTCCGCGACGGCACGGTCTTCCAGCTGAGGCAGAACGATGTCTCGCTGTTGGTGACGGTGAGACGGATCCCTTTCTTCTCGATAGCCGAGGAGATGCTGGACCCCAAGAACACCCGGTTTGTCCTTAAACTCAACTCGGAGACCTCGGTGTAGTTCGGGCGTGTCGAGCGTGTGTTTTACTCTGTTGTTATCAGTCCAGTCCCCCCCCCCCCCCCATGTTAAGTTTCTGGAGACCGTGATGTATAAAGAGAAAACTGAATCTTTCCTCAAATCCTAATCTTCTAACTCAACGATGACGCACTGGTCGGAGATGGCCGAGTTTTAGCAAACCAATTTTTATAAGAATTTAAATTTATTATTACGCATTTGGTGAGTGTACAGGCGTACGCTAAACTTGGTTTGATGCCAGATAGCATTATTTTCCGGGAGTATGTACAATGTGTAATTTGTTAATAAACAGAATCAGCAACACACAAATCTATTTTTATTGTTTAATTTGTTATCTACACTAGAGAATAGCCAGTGTAACCTACTGTGAGATTAATTGTATTATTTGCAGTATACAATACATGAATGTACTCAATAATGTTTTGGCGTCGGCGTTATTTGTAATCCAATTTTATATCTTATTGTATATATTTTATTTGCAAAAATATAGTATAATTGTATACACTTTTCTCTATAATGTAGAAAAGAATGCGTAGTTAAAAGTTATTGTTATAATTCCTATTGAAAATATTATTAGTTGTTCGTTAAACTATATTACGTACTATTTATTTGTTTTGATAGAGTCTTTTACTATATTACCTTTGCTAAACTTAGTCAATTATATAGAAAATAAACAACATAAAAAGTTTTTTTTGACATAGAACAATGATGAAAGTAAATTATCTAAAATTTACAAAATTGACATCAATTAATTTAGCAGAACGACATAAAAATACGTAATATCTTTGTTATAAAAACCGAAGGATATAGTCGGATATAAATGTAGATCACGCACAATGGTTTATTTATAGATGAATCTTACATATAAGGGAAAAACTCTGACGCATTTACATCTTCTGTATATTTCTTGCTGACAAAGCAAACGTTCAATTATATATACGAATCACTTTAAACATTACTGTACATTAACAACACATTATGTGTTTTTGATCTCTTATTTTGAACATAATAATGGAACTGTATTAACTGTTTTTGCATGGCTTACGCGCATCTCTGCATTTTAGACTTATTTATGAACTCCGTAGTTTTTATTCGCGTAATCATGCACTGAGCAAACAATGTGATGCTTTGAAATCTTACTTTCCTTTATCTTTGTTTTTTCAATCTTTCTTTGTATTTCATTAAATAATATGTATGTTACCTAATGCTCTCAGCCAAACATGGAATTTTGCCCTCTCCATAACCCTATATCAACAGTATAAGAATAACATTAAAGTTCCATTGCATTCGTTCGCGTTAAACATTAAATATTGTTTACTCATATTTATTCTTTTAAATAGTATCGTAATAGTTTCTGTTTTTTTCTACTAAGCCTTGATGAATTGTATAGTCCAAATTAAACTCCCTCTTTTAAACTAAAGATGAAACTTATATACAATTGACATGAGCGTTTAACTTCGTAACGCCTTCATTTACATCATTTGTATTAAATGTACCTACAATATACTATTTTACTCTATTTATGATTTCATTTATTTATATGATGCACTCGATTATATCAACCCAGTTGATCAAGTTGAACTGACTATTAGTCTGGATAGGCTAAGTTAAAAATTGCCCTGGCGAGATTATACTATAATAAATTACAAGTTACCTGTACTACTTACTATATATGATACATTTATAAACTCATTCTGTTTTGATTTGAGATTTTACAGCCTCAATCAAGTCAATCATCTGTACATTCTTTATATCCTCTCTATGCTTTGGATACTCTTTTACTGTAATAAGAGTGGTCTGGCAGTTGATCAAAATAAACAACCACTTTTGATTAATTTAATCTTGTTCATTTTTGTCTTAAATGTGTTGTGTTATTTTCCCATTTAGCTCAGATTAGGCAATATTCATATTGAAAAATAATAAATGAATGCTTCAAGTCAAAAAGTGGTGGAATTATTATCTTTAATACGCCTAGTACTAGTAGTAATTAAAACCTCAAGGAATTTAATAGTTAAAGTAGGACCTATACAATTTTGTCCGTTCATTGCTCGATTGTCACTGAAACTGCGTTACGAGTACATAATATATAATGCTTGATTTTTATTGGAAATAAAAAACCCGTAAAATATATTTTACAAATGAAGATGAACAATAGATACAAAATTAAGCTGTTTTTATTTCAGTAACACTTATCTTTATTATGTAACTCTAGCAACGAGAATATCTTTAGTGTAGTTTAGCTGTCTATTAAAAGAAAATAAGTGTATGCATTAGAATGTGAAAAAAAGTTAACCCTAGTTCATAATAGCTACCAGAAAATAGTTACTTTAAAACATTTCAAGTAATGCATTACTTACGACAAAAAGTTATACATTATATACAAACATATTTGGATTTTCATTTTTATGCAGCTGCGCATAATTTCAGAACGATAGCCTTTTAAATTCGGCCTATTTGACCTCTTGACCTCTATTTGGCCTCTTGGTGCTTCTGAGGTTAATACATTTTAATACAAAAACAAATATAATTATTTAAACAATATACAGGCCTAGAATTTTTATTTTATAAAAAGAGTTTATTATTTTCCAGGACCTCTGAAATTGTAGGCAATCTTTGATTTATAAGTTTTTAACCACTTGCACAATATAGATATATAATTACCAATACGAAATGTTTTAGGAAAAATTTAAAAAAGGAGAAAAAATTATAATAATATTATACGAAAAGTTCGAAGAATTTTTAGGAAAATTAATTTCAAAACCTTTAAACTCTTCAAACAAAAAAGAAAATTGATAAGGATGAAAAGTTTTACACACCGTTAGAAAGCCCTAGATCTGTAGATTTTAGAAATGTATGATAACCCAAACAATACTGCAGCTTAACCGACTTACATATTACACAATAACTATAACATTGGCAGATATATTTGGCATCAATTCGCAAGATAATTCATTGATGTCTTGCATATGACAAGTTAAACTTTTCTAGATAAGTATACCTTCCAACCAATCTATTACGCACAGATGATTGCATTATCTTTTAGACACACAGCTTCAGTCGGGACCAAGGGTTTCACCGTTACCCTCTTGAAGCTATGAGAAATTATTACATAAACTTGGAATTGATACTATTGATAAATACGATTAATTGAATTTCATCAAAAGCCTTTATTCTGACCTCAGATCATCAAAAATACATCGGGATGAAAGTAATGGCTCATTGACCTTAGATCTCAAAAAATGGAGTCAATCCTTTTGTTCGTAATCAGGAATTGGTGGATTTATTAAGCAGCAGCATCATGGCTAGATAAAAAGTGAAAGAATATTTGTTGATAGACAACAAACGAGGATAAGTCACCTTTTAAACCTGGATGAGCCATTGCTTTATTCAATTCAACATTGCTTTATAAACTCTCATGAGCTCAGCATGCATCACCGCGTTTCAGTGTCATAATAATAAATAATGAGGATATATTCTAGGTTTAGCATTGTAATATGAAACTATGTCTAGTCTTCTGTATACCAAAGTTCGATTCAGAAATGCAGTGCATAAAGGTAATCTCACTAAACAGGTACCTTCCCAGACTCTGTTCAGACCTTAATTTAACATATTTATATTATATATCAGGGCCATACATAGATTTTTATATCAGGGGGGCAGGATAATAAAAGGGCGCCAAAATCGTATAACAAAATTATATTAGATAAAACGATATACCTTAAAAAGGGCGCTATTTTCACGAATAAAGTTGTATTAGATAAAACGACATAACTTGCAGCAGGCGCCCTTTTCACGAACTAAGTTGTACTGAATAAAACGACATACCTTATATAGAGGGCGCCCTTTTCACGAACAAAGTTGAACTGGAAAAAACTAAATACCTTATATAACAACCCTTGCAAAACAACCCTAAAGGCGCCGCTACAAACATTTTACCAGGGGGACAGCTGCCCCGCCTGCCCCCCGCTATGTAAGGCCCTGAAACGTGTATATTCATGTTTTAATATGTGCTTCCTGATTGCCTAGGTCTGATCATTTTTACTTCGATACAAACTAAACTTATATGCTTATGCTATTGATCCAATTGATATTTGAGCCTATTTATACAAATTTATCTATACCTTACTACCTATCTTAAGTTACTATTGCCTTACAATTATGAAGAAACGAGCTAGTTATTCAGCTGCCTTTAAATTTAACGTGTTATCTGTGGCGTCAAAGACTACAAATAGATCCGCTGCTAAACATTTTGGTATCAGTGAGAAAGTAATTCGCGATTGGAAGAAAGCAGAAGTGTCCCTTAAAAGTCTCCCTAAAAATAAGTCTGCCAATAGAGGCAAATCTCCTACCTGGCCGCTCTTGGAGTCTGATATGGCAAAGTGGATCTCAAAAAAGAGACAATCTGGTTACGTATAGTCACTCAAGGCCTCATTCGTCTGCATGCCTTGTAATGGTCATCCCAGCACAAAGACGACTGCATTGATTTCAAAGCCACATGTGCCTGGTGTCAACGTTTCATGAAGCGCTACAAGTTCGTCTTACGACGGAAAACCAAGATTGCCCAAAAACTCCCAGCTGACTTGGAGGACAAAATCATGAATTTCCAGTCTTTTATAATACGACAACGCCAACGTAACAATTATTCTTTATCGCAGATTGCCAATACGGATGAGACCCCAATGTTCTTTGATCTTGTAGGCGGTGATACTGTGAACAAAATGGGGGAAAAGACAGTTTTGTTCAAACAACAGGAACCGAAAAGAAGCATTTCACGGTTGTGCTCACCTGCCTAGCTGACGGCACCAAATTGAAACCCATGTTTATCTCTATACGTTATACATTTCCTAAGGACAAATTCCTAACAGGCGTAGTAGTCCACGTGCAGGACAAAGGATGTATGGACGAGGCTGGCTGCTTAAAGTGTATACAGGAGGTTTGGTTGCAACGAACCGGCGGACTTCTAAAAAAGATAGCTCTCTTAGTGTGGGACATGTTCAGAGCGCACCTCGTCGACAGTGTTCGAAGAGTTCTCTCTGTCAACAACACAGAAATCGCAGTCATCCCGGGTGGACTGACCTCCATACTCCAGCCTCTAGACGTCTGCTTGAATAAGCCCTTTAAAGACGGCATGCGAAAAAGATGAATCAATGGATGTTGTCTGGATGACACCATCTGGCAATGTTCGAGCTCCGTCATCTCGATGGGTTCATGATTCATGGTCTGCGCTTTCACCTGACATTATCATTCGCAGCTTCAAAAAATGCTCCATTAGCAACAGCATGGATGGATCCGAGGACGACATTCTGTGGCAAGACGAAGACGACAGTGAACCTGTTGAAAGTGGAGATCATGCGCCGACGGATCCGTATGACGATTCTATCTCTCCTGCTGAGTGGCTCGAACTCTTTGGTGAGCCAGATGACACTGACAGTAGTGGCGATGAAATTGAAATTACCTAACTGGGACGGACACTGACTGTTTAATTATTGTATACCTGGTTACAGTACAGTACTACCTATAGGTACCCACCTACCTATTCTAATTAAAAGTAATTTTAATAGTTTAACATTTTAACTAATTAATATATTTAAATTTTATTGCCTTGTTTTTAATGCATTTTGCGGGAATTATTTAACTCGAAATTTTCTATATCTGGTGTACAAGTCGCACCTCCCACTTTTTAATTGAAAATCTTGTCTCAAAAATGCAACTTATACACCGATATATACGGTAGTCACATTTCAAATTATTCTGTGACACACACAATTGCATTGACTTTTATTTCGTCGTGTATTATCAATAAAATATTCGTCGAATATGGCTTTCAATATATATTATTTGGTGTATATATGCTTCGAGACTTATTTGATATGTTTCTGTCATGTGTTTTTGCCGCTTTTAGGCGTGTTACTAATAATATTTATTAAATTGATTGAATAAAATTACATTCCTGAAATATTATAACAAACATATAAGAGAATCATTTAGGTTAAAAAAGATTGTTGCATAGAGTATATATATAGGTAGATTTAGGCAAACGTTATTTGTAAGAAGTGTAATAAACATACGTTATGCTGATAACAAGTATCTAAACGTAATACTAAATATCATAAGAAAAGTTTTAAGTTTCACGATATATAAAAATGTTAATAATTATTATAATGCATACTATTATAATTATTGAAATTTGGATATAGTGAAACTTTAAAAAAAATTCATTGTATAACCTCGTATAACGTTAAGATACTTCAAATTAATAAGGTTATTTCTGTTTAAATTTATTTGATGTTCTACCATTTTTAGTACCAGTCTAATTGTGTATACTCTTTCTGTATCTTTTAACTATATTATTTTAATTAAAAATAACTATAAATACTATATCGAACATTAGTGGTAATCTCCTGTGCGATTAAAATTAATAGATTATTTTCATCAAGGAAAGCTAAACATTGGGTTTGAAATTATAATTAATAATGTTAAAACTAAAATTTCTTATAAACAATACATTTTACGTTTTCACTGTTTTTAACGTGAATAATAGTTTATGTTTGTATATGATTTGTAATCATGCTTTTATACAAATTTAAATATTTTTCCTTCAATGGTGGTGAATCCATGAATACGAATAATTTTTTATAAAACTGATAAATAAGAAAAATCTTTTATTTCCCTTCTTTATCTTATTAAGCCGTCTTATCTCAGTTAGGACATAACTTTGCATTATTGCGTTTCTCGAAAATGTTATCTTTGGGACGAAATATTTTAGGTCGTAATAAAGTTAGGACATAACATTCCATCTATCGAGCAGTCATAAAAATGTTTCGTTTTAAATTAGGACGAGAGTCTGGGCATTTATTTGGGATGAGGCTTGACTTGTTCTAACT
>JAUZND010005562.1:0-11148 GCA_034780555.1 Coelogynopora nodosa
TTAGCAGTAGTGCAGTAGTAGTATACTATTGCTTTATTAGCCTAGGTGGAATTATAGCTAAGCCTGCAATATGTATCATAATATTTATATAGCCTAACTTTCAATTTTCCTATAGAATGTTTTTGAATAAATTAGTATATAATATTTATTAAGTCAACTCTGATATGTAACATTCCATTTTTCGTAATCTTAAAATAGAACATTTGAAATATTTAATTACGTAAAATATATTATTTATCTAAAATAAATTAAATAATAATTAAATAATAAATAAACAAATGCGACTATTCATTAGTTGTATAACCAGTAGGTAAGTATAAATAACATTCTACATAAAATTGAGACAAGTAATATCAATAGTTGTACAAACGTAGCAGTAAATAATGATTTCATGAAAATATATCGGAACCCAAGAGTATATTTAAGACAATTTTCCCCCCATGATTTTGTACAAATGCTTAAATCAACATGTAGAAATAAAGGAAATAGGTAGATTTCAATAATCGTGCTGTCAAATGTACATTTTATATAAAAATGTGTTAGAAAAGTATATGTGGAATCAAGAGAAATATTTTCATCGTCAGATGATACTTTCAAATCTTCATCTTCTTCGTCCTCTTTCTTTCCTTCCGGCAAATGGGCAACTAACTGTGTCGGTACCTGTGGCCCCTCAAACACATTTCTGAGTTATTCTGAGAGTCTCCTGTACAATAAATATTGTGTCTTCTGATTGATTTATTTATGTTTGGCATCTACATTACCTTTTGTTTAGGTAAAGAATCTACATAAAATTTAGAGTGGAAGCCAATTGACATAGGAACATTCTGTGCTAAAAAGGCATGACAAAAAAGCCAGACACAATATATGACAAAGTTCTTGTCGTTCATTCTGTTGAGGTTTCTTATGTCCAAATTTTCATAGTTGAATTCCGTAATTTTTGGAACTTTGCAGTATGGTTCTTATTCTTTATCGTAAATTTCTAATGTCCGTTTACGTTTGGCCTTCGGCTTTTGTATGTTTACAACGAACAGTTGGGCATTCGGATTTATGTTCTGGTACATAATTCCATGGGTGTCATGTAGCGTGTCAGCTCCAGCTCCGTAGTTGTCAAAACATACATTAAACCCATAACCGCCTGTGTTACTGTTCCTTTCCTACTTCCGTTTCTAGTTCCTCGGCTCTAGTATAATTGATACTATATCCAAATCTATTCAACATCGTAATAACTTTACGACTGCCAGTCATTGATTTTACAGCTATACCCATAGCGATTTGTTTCAAATGTTGAACTTTACCTCCAGTCACTATGAACAATGCATCATCACTAGAAGATTGGGCTCTTCTCTTCTCTGATTCCGTATGTTGGGAAGGATTTGAACCACCATACAATGCTTGAAAGAAATTGACTATTAATTCAAAGACAACGGGTTGCTCTAGTGGGGAATATTGAAGGTTTGTACTTTTCAGTGATTGTCGAAGAATATTTGCAGCTTTCGACACAATCCCCTCTGGTGATGTTTTATGATAATACGCAACGGTAGGAGCATTTAATGTAAGTTCTGAACTGTACACCAGGGTTCCAAGACATAGACGGAACTATAAAACGTGAAAGATTACCCCAATTTACCAGGTCAAACCTGGAAAGAAAACGATTGAGGCGTAAACTAGAGACGAAATAACTAATATACCGGTTGAAACGCTCGCGGGCCTTCTTTCTTACAAAGAGCCACGACGGGCAGGAATTGGGCGACTAGAAATATCTAACTATGTCTTTAGGAAGACGAATAGATCCTAGGAGGGTCTATATAGAACAGGTCTAGGTGTTACGGAGTCAGACAGGGAGTCGTGCTCCAAAGTGAGCGAAGACTCGCACAAACTTTCCTCTATGGTGTATTCAGATTCTTCATTATCGAAACCGTGAACCCAGCCGATCAGTATAGTCGTGACATTATTGATACCCAGTTAAACCTTGAATTTTTCTTGAATTTTTTGTTACATAAATCTCTTTGTATCACCATTCGTTCTAGCTTATAGTAATCACCTGTAATATCTAAGTTCGCGCTATACGATCACATTAATTCCTTTATTATTTACATTCCTCACTTATTATTGTACATTGTAATTTATATTATTATTTATTATTATGTTTATATTGCTATTGGACCAATCATTCGAAAACAAGAATTTTATATAGTAAACAACGATGACATACCAGTGATTTTGAGATAGTTTTTCCTTCGCCATGTATCTTGTGCATTTAGTCCCAATACTGAACAATTTACTTTGAATGATGTTTCCTTAGCTCGGCTTGACAAGACGCCTTTGACTAACACTCACTTTTAATATTGGATCAACAGTTAGAGGTATTACCTCAACACCAGGTCCGCTTCAATGCGTCTGTGCATACCCAGGCATTGTTTTCGACATAGCAGACTGTCATCACAAGTTAATGGAAAATGGATAACTTTCAACCTAATCCGTTGATGACACAACCGAGACGGCTGACGTCTGGTTTCAAGCTGCCAATTTCTAGGATAAAACAGTTGTTCTGGAAAATATTGTCCTATTGGCGAATTTTCCAGTCTCGAGATATTAGCATTGTCACATGCCAATTTTTTCCCTATTCAGACTCTTCCATCAATTTCGCCATACGAATTACTCAATGGTTTTAATGTCAACTCTGAAGATCTTTCTAATGAAATTCTGGCCATATTGCTGGAACTCATTGATCAATATCGCGATATCCTTTCCATCACTGAGTGCGATATTGGTTCCTTCCCTCATCCAGTAACGGCTATAGACACAGGAGTTCATCCACCAACCCGTCAACCTATCTGTAGAACAAACCAAAACAAGGAAGAAATAAATAGGCAAGTAGATCTATTGCTACAGCGTGAAGTCATTCATCCGTCAAATTTAGCTTGATCAAGACCAGCAGTTTTAGTTATTAAGAAAATGGGACGAGGCGACTGTGTAGTGATTTTCGCGCAGTGAATAATGTCACTGTCCATAATGCCTTTTGTAATGTCCCATACGCTGAGAGGAGAGAGAACAAGCGAGTCAGAACCTGCAATCGTTTATTGTGAAGTTTACAAGCGAGTCTGCATTATATATATTGTACATCAACGTTTATGTTAACAAGTAATCGATAGTGTCAAACCAACTAGTAAAGTACATAGTATTATATTATAGCGCATAACTATTACGTCACTAGGTTACAGTAGCAAACTACTATTATATAAATAATTAGTTAGTTACACGATAGTATATTTTTCCCCCGTTTAAGTCTAATCATTGGGATAACGATCAACGGGACGTCAAACTCTTCGAGGGTAACGTGGTTCTAAGAGATCTCCTTGCTGTGGTAGAGGAACGTATTCTTCGGGTCGATTGCTCAAACGCAGTTTGCGGGTGTTTACTGTATACCCGTAATTGGTCTTGAAAGAATTCTGTCCACACTTCTGACGTAGTTGGCGCATCGGTCCACCTTAAGCTTGAACAAAGTCACCAGTTTGAAATCGGCAGTTCCAACTGGGTCGACGGCGTTAATTTGCGCCAACGGCTCGACGTTGTAGCTTTTGCTGGACTTGTTTTTTTTTTTTCGGTGATATCAGCGGTTGGAGTAGGTGCCTTTATTCCGGTCTCCAGCTTTGTACGTGGTACGTATCTAAACAATAGTTCAGATGGGGTAGACGATGTGGTCTCATGGTGGTGTGTTGTTGTAACTCAGAAGATAGGTGTCTAGAGCTTCTTGCATTGACTGAAATAGTGTTTTTTCGATACGCAGATTTTTTATAATTTTATTGAAGTTTTTGCTTACTTTTTCGATTGCTCCATTGCTCTGAGGATTGTAAATTGCGGAACCAGCATGTGTTATCCCATGTTGTTTCAAAAAATCTTCAAACTGAGCAGATGTGAATTGTACGCCATTGTCTGACTGCAGTTTCAGGCAATACCCAAAATTCTTGAATACTTCGGCCAGATATGTTATGACAACATCACTGGTCACGACTTCAGTAACCTTACATGAGACAAATTTGCTGTGGTTGTCAACAAGTCCAATAATATAGAAAGGATGACCATTGCATTCATGTTTTGGACCCGCAATGTCGATGGCTAGTTCAAACCAGGGAACTGCATGTAAGCCACTGAGGAATTTGAACAGGACTGTCTCACACTGGTACTGTTTTGCAGCAATAGCATTTTCCAACCAATTGTTCAACCGAAGTATCTAGAGACAGCTCCCAGTAAGAAAGTCGTAATCGAGCTTTAGTCTTATTCATTCCAAAATGTCCTTCGTGGGCAATGCGGAGCAGGCGATCTCTGATTGAAGAAAGGACGATGATACGATCACCGCAGAAAAGAATGTTGTCGACAACGCTCAGCTCTTTTTGAATACGATAGTACGGTAAGAGGGTGTCATTGTCTGTAGGCTTGATATGCCAACCTTTTTGTAGCAGTTTTATAACTTGTTGCTGTGTTTCATCATCATCGATAGCTTGCTGAATTTGAGAGTAGGATACGCAGGGTGTAGTATCACCTTGAATTACCGAAAGGTTAACTTCGAAGTTGGTGCTGTCTTCATCCGGTAGTGGAAGACGGGATAGGCCATCGGCAACGACGTTGTTTCGCCCTTTGATGTAAGTCACCGCGAAGTTGTACGGCAGTAGTTGTGCTACCCACCTGACAATTCTGGCAGGAGCTGTAGTTTCTTTTGTTTGGCCCATCAATACTTCACGTAAAGCGCAATGGTCTGTCTTTATTTCAAAAAGGCGTCCATACAGGTATTGGTGCAAACGCTCTATGGACCAAAGGACAGCTAAGGTTTCCAATTCAGAGCTAGAGTACTTGCTCTCGCCTTGGCGCAATTTACGGCTGATATAGTAGATTGGACGTTCAACTCCATCCTCTTGGATCAGCGTAAGTACGCCACCAAGACCTCGTAGTGATGCATCTGTCGTGAGGATTGTCTTTGTACTCGGAGAAGTTGACACGACCTCTTTCAAAGTTTGTTTGATTGTTGAGCTAATAACGAAGGGCGGCTATTTCAGTAAAAGCCTAAATGAATGGTCTATAATAGCCCACCATTCCCAAGAAGGATCGTAGTTGCGACTTGTCCGTTGGATCAGAGCATCGCAAAAGAGAGGCGGAGGCTGACATTGAAGGTTGTATCCCTGCACTTGAGATGTGTCGACCTAGAAATTCAATTTCTTGGACACAATAGATACTCTTTTTATCGTTTATTTGCAGTTCATGTGCAGATAGGGCTGATCGAATTTGATCTAGCGCCACGTTATGCTCCAGTTTGGTTGATGCAAAAATAAGGATGTCATCGAAATAGAAGACGGCATTTTTGTAGATGAGGAGTATTCGCCGCAAGGTACGAGTGAATGCCGCAAACGCTAATGCGATACCAAAAGGGAGTTTATGAAATCGATACAGACCTTGATGCATAATTAAAGCAGTAATGTCCCGTGATTCCTGCGTAATTTCGATTTGGTGATACACATTAGCTAGGTCTATTTAAAAAAAATAGTTGGCTTCTTTGATTTTGCTCAACAGTTCATCGGCTGTTGGCATCTTATATTGATCCACAAGCAATCCAACATTGATTTTTCGATAATCCACACACAGGCGAATAGAGTCATCTTTTTTTGCCACTACTATCGCAGAGATGTAGGGTGAATTATCTATTGCTTCGATGGTGCCCTTTGCAATAAGACGGCGGAGCTCCTCTTTGACTGGCCTTTGACGTGGAGGTTGACGCATAGTTGATAGGGCATCATGACGCATGGTAATGGAAATTATATTGAATGTAGCGTTCGGAGTAACGTTTGGAGTAACAGAATCATATGCCTTGTCTGACACAGACTGTGTCATTTCGGCCGTCGTATCGGATACAACGATTGACGCTCGGCACAAAATTGATATTTTTAACGATGAAATTGTATCCTTACCCAAAACAGAATGTGGTACAGACGTAACAAAAATGTCTGCTATGGCTGTTTTATTATTGAATTGTATTGTCATTTTAGATAACCAACCTTTAATAGCAATGGGACTGTTGTCGAAGTTTCGGAACCTAGCTGAAGCAACTGGCAACCGAGGCACGTCGAAGAAGGTATCATACACTGTCTTAGATGTAACAGTGATCTCTGATCCAGTTGACATCTTGTACTTGCAGCGAAATCGACGGACGAGCAGTGCGTTGAAGTAAGCAGTCGGGAAGGGTCGATGGATGTTGATTTGTAGTAGTAGTGGATACTTGAATGGAATCTACCTTAGTCTCATTACGACGACCTGTAGTAGACTTGCATACGGTTGCTAGATGTTCTTTCTTTTTGCAGTTGTTGCAGATTAAATTATTGGCAGTGCAGTTTGGAGATGACGCAAGATGTCCTGCTTTGTCCCACCGATAGCAGCGTAAGATGCTGAGTTTGAATGCAAGGAATTCGCAATCTGCACACACTCGCTCAACGTTGTAGGTCGTCGAAGTCGCAGCTCTGTAGCTAGTTTACCTGTAGATGCACTAATAAACTTTGCTGTCAATAGCTGTTTACGTAGTTGGTCCTTTGTGATTAAGTCCATGTATGGATTTATTTGTGCGGCAAACTGCTCTGAAGGTCCAGTATTTTTCATCTCGAAAAGGTTCAGTCGATCAATAAAAGAGTCGGTTGATGCGTAACGGTTGATTAAGAACTGTTTGACGATAATATTAGTACGTTCATTCTCAAGACTACCCGTGAGCACAGCTTAAAAAATAAGTAAGTCCAAAAACGAAAGTAAAACCTTACGGCGTTGATCATCACCCACTTTAGACAATGTTAAGTAAAGTTCGAATTGTTGGAACCTAATTCGTATATCTTGCTGATCCGTGAACTTATCTGGTCTCGGAATGTATGTATTAGTAGTAGAAGTAGCCATTACGATGTGTAGTAAGCAATCGCGTAGGTAGTTGTTATTCTCGTCGCCAAATTGTAATACCGATACACCAACTACGTCAGAAGTGTAGACAATATTTTTTCAATACCAATGACGTGTATACAGTAAACACCAACAAACTGCGTTTGATCAATCGCCCCGAAGAATACGTTCCTCTACCACAACAAGGAGATCTTCCAGAACCACGTTAACCTCGAAGAGTTCGACGTCCCGTTGATCGCTATCCCAATGATTAGACTTAAACGGGGGGCAATGTATTATTGTGTAACTATATAATTATTTATATAATAGTAGTTTGCTACAGTAAGCTAGTGACGTAATAGTTATGCGCTATAATATAATACTATGTACTTTACTAGTTGGTTTGACACTATCGATTACTTGTTAACATAAACGTTAATGTACAATATATATAATGCAGACGCGCTTGTAAGCTATACAATAAATGATTGCATGTGTTGACTCGCTTGTTCTCTCTCCTCTCCGCGTATAGGACATTACACCTTTCCTCTTCCTCGTTTCGACGACGCACTTAATGCGCTGTCGTCGGCAGAGTGTTTCGCCACAATGAACCTCACATTCAGCTATCATCGGCTCCTTCTGACCGAGGACGATAAACCTAAAACGCCCTTTGCTACACATTGCGGCCGTTTCGTATTCAATTCGCTCCCATTTGGACTAAAAAACACACCCAGCGTGTTCCAGCGTTTGATGCATCTTGACCTCGCCAATTTGGAATATTCTAATGATATAATTATTTTCGCACCAGATGAAGTCATTTTTCTGCAACGACTTCAAACTGTTTTCAGCCGTTTCCGGTAATTTTATTTAAATATTGAGGCTCAGAAATGCTTTCTGTTCAAATCTGAAGTTAATTTCCTTGGTCACGTAGTCACGCCTCAAGGCCTCAAGACAGTCCCAACCAAAACAGAAAAGTTACAAAAATGGCCTGTTCCTAAGGATGTCCAAATAGTTACGCACTTTTCTTGGGTTTACAAACTATTATCGTAAGTTTGTGCCGGAATACGTTTCTTTTACATAGGATATGTACCAGCTGTTAAGAAAAAAAGTATCATTCAATTGGACTTTGCATTGTCAGTCCAATTTTGATCATACCAAATCGGTATGGCAGCCTGCACAAGCGCTTGCTTATTCTCAGTTTCATGAAAACGAATGCCAGTATATTTTGGACACCGATGCGTCTGACTTTGCAATCGGTGCCGTGCTATCGCAAATTCAAGACAGGGACGAAAAACTTTTTGCGTATGACAGTCAACCACTGAGCGAATCTGAAGTGCGATTTTGTCAGGCACAGAAGGAAGTATATGCTCTACAAAACTTCTTATTTGCATTACAGGTTTTATCTGTTTCATAGACCATTCCTTCTCCAAAATGACAATTGCGCCGTCTCTTGGCTTACAAGAGTCAAGAACACTAGCAATAGCATGCTGGATCACTGAACAGACACCATAGACCAGTTCCAATTCCAAGAGTACCCGGTAACGATTATGCACTGGCCAGGTCAAGTACACAGTAACGCAGACGCCATGTCATGCATCCCTACTATTCAATGTCGCCAAGAAACATGCCCGGAGTGCAGTTTTTTTGCAACTCTCAATGTCCACGGTTACGTACACCAAAGCTAGTTTCAGACTCTCGTTCACAAGTTTCGAGACAGTCGCCTGCGGTGGTATATCCTGTGAGAACGAGGAAGCAGGTAAGACAGCTCGAACAGTCAATGTTATCTTATGGTGCAGTAGCCAGTGAATCTCACCTTGGTTCAGCCTTTAGAGACCCTGCAATAGCCGATAGAACCCTCTCAATGCGAGATGAATTCACCGATCACTAAGTATGAATCCGATAATGCTCAAGTCATTGCAAAAGAAACGGTGCTATCCAATCCGGATGAAGAGGCAATGCTAACCGCCCAAGAACAGGATTCGGATATCCAACCTGTAAGACTCCTTAAAATGAACAACGAACTTAAGCCAGGAAATTCTCGCTCAGTGGCCTCAACTTTTAATAGACCTGACCACAAATCTGCTGGCAAAAGTTCGACGCACAACCGGTGGTACCTTTCAACAGGTTATCACTCCTCATTTACCTTGGTAACGTCTCATTCAATTACCTGTCAATTTCGACGTTAACAAGAGACACGTTCTCCTCCGTTTGTAGCATTACTGGATCAGCACCTCCAACGTCATTCATCAATGTGCGGTTGTAACCCCAAGAGGCAACTGCTCACCAAGATCTTTTATTTGAGATCCAGTCGCCCATTCCGGTCAAGCGATTTGTGCCCGTTTTCACCGGTTCATTGGTATAACCAGGACTGGTTGACGACCGTGGCCACTTGCCTGGACCATTGACTTTGACAAACTTTGAAGTGGAAGCCGCCATGTCTCAGAAGCGTGTGCACTTGCCAGTTGCCTCTGCAGCTAAGCGACAAACCTCAGAATTATATACTGTTCAGTACCAGCTAAGGATCGGTCTGCACTTCACCAGGCCCATCTCATCGTCACACCATTTCTTCAAACAAGATCAGACCCCACTCCCCGCCATATCACTTCTTCTTCGCATCGACCATATGTCATTAACACCCAGTTGCGCGATGAGCTCAACACGCTCCCGTTCGAGTTAATCGACGCACACTGCCATCTCGATCGGTTCTCTTACGGACCCGCCAGTCTCCGACCTCGCCTACCATATTCTGGTCCGATCTACGCGGGTTTTGTCTGGTTGCTCACGGAACCTCGGGACTGGCTTTCTTTGACACGTACCGAAGAAGCCCACAGAGCCATCGGCCTGGTCTTTGTAGCTTGTGGTGTGCACCTCAGTCACCCGGAACATATTCGTTGGTCTCTGCCGTTCCTCAACGGCTCTGCCTCGCATTGTTACTTTAGGGGAGATTGGCCTGAAGAGGTTCCCTGCCTCTCTACAACACGGTCGTCCTACACCTCCGTCCTGAAGGTGACAATTTCGAGAAGGTCGATCAAGATTTTCTAGATGTTTCGAACGAACACGTTTACATTATTTGTGATTCCAAATGTTATCCTTCAGTTTCCGAACCTGTATATGTATTCCTTCGTCGGTCCCACTTCTCGCGTCGATTTTTGGCGCCTAAACTACCCCAAGGTGGTGTTTGCAGTGCATAACCCTGCCACAGTCGACGTCGCGACCATACAATCGGTAGCCTACATGAAGCCGATGGAGTTTGCGATGGAAACCGACGCACCTTACTTTGCTAGCCGTCGATTATCGTCACCTTTTGATATACCAGTGTACATAGAGCAAGTCGCTTACATTCAACAACATTCAACGCGTATTGTGCAACAAACCGCTCTCCGCAAAACTCGACGAATCTTCGGGTTGTAAATTTTATTTTACGTTTTTCTAAATTTACGTAACAAGTTTACGTAACACAGTGTCCTTATATGGTGTTTAATTTTTCTCTTGTCAAGCAAATTTTGCGTTAACGTCAGTGAACCCTATATTTTATTATATTGATATTTTCAATTCTGCGTATGCACAATTTTTATGCCAGTTTTTCTATTATTCTTATTACCTTATTCATACTGTTTACATACATATTCCTATCAAGTATTCCTCACACCATGATGTTATTATTTCGTTAATCATGAAACTGTCACAATTTTTTTATTTATTTTTTCAAATGCCTCGTTGGTGTCACCCCAGGTGCCACTTTCGCTCCAAGAGCTTATAGTGATCAGATGTAATATCTGAAAGGGCGCTATACGATCACATTAATTTTTTAATATTTACATTCCTCAATTATTATTGTAAATTGTAATTTATATTAATTAGTTTATATTATTATTTCATTTTTATTTTTATGTTCATATTGTTTTAACTGGCTATTAAATAAAGATAATCGGTTTCTCTCGACGCCTAATTAAAAAAGCCCGACGCACATGCGTGTTATGCCAAAATAAAGTCATTTTTTCATTGTTTCCATTGTGGTTATATTCTTGTGCTCTAAATATATCTTAAGACCACTCACCACACAGTTGCAACTCGAATTTTTATTGAATTGTTTTTGTTCCATAAATCTTTTTGTATCACTATTCATTCCAGCTTGTACCTTTATCCCTATGTTACTACATGAGTATTTATGTTGTGCCCTGGATTATAAGTGAGAAGTCATTAGTACAGCATGGTGCACGGTGTTGTGTGCGGAAGTATTTATAT
>JAUZND010005563.1:0-11146 GCA_034780555.1 Coelogynopora nodosa
GTAACCAATGCGAGCAGAGTAACCCGTGTTCGGAGTAAATTATGCACAATAACTTAACTGTATGAATCACGATAGTTGATCGAAGAAGCACAAAAATGACAATATACAGATCCACAAGATCAAAAATCCCAGAATCCGACGACACAGTAGAACGCACAATGTAGATAGGCACCCGCAGTATCAAAGCTGGCAAAAATCCACAGAGAAATATCGGAGAAACATCGAAAAATATAGTGTGCGGATATATTTTGTTGAAAATGTAGTTTTGAAATTCAATCGAACATATATATGTATATCTTTTTCGGGTATAGCTATTTAGAATATATTTTTGGCATTATGTTTAATACCTTTTCGACAATGTTATGACATATTCAAATGAGTTGTACCTTCTGGTTTTGTACATATTATGTTTAACCTGAAGTTAGTCCAAAAAAAAAACAATAATGGCTTAAATGTGTTTCATTGTATTTGACATATTTCGAAGCACACAATTCTATACATTGATGCATTCTATGATGCGCTATCGTGTTTATAGATGACTCGTAAATGTTTGCAAGACAGTAATTCACACATATTTCTTCTATGAGCTGAGTATTACTAAGTTTTTTGTATGACTATGTGATACTTTTCATAGTAGAATTATGCAATTTCTGAAAGCCCATGAAGATTTACGTGGAGTGGTCACAATTTCATAATGTATCAAGCATGGCCATTCATGCTTTTAATTTGTGTTGAATTTTGAAGTATGCAAAATAACAGTTCGTGGTATGACCCATAATACCTATAAATTATTTGACAAAATATTACCGTAATTTTAAGCACATAAATGTCTTTAATATAATATATGTCATAGAATTAAACAGTTTTCGGTCATTTGATAAGCCCTGCTTGTTCTTCATCTATTCAAGAATGAACGTGATACTATAGTAATATAGTTTAAAATAAACATATATCTATGAAAAAATCTTTGCAAAGCAACATTGAAAAATATATACATTGAAAACATATAAAAGAATAATCCAAATATAGCTAATCTCAATTGGTGGAAGAAAATATAAGTGAGTACGTTTTTGAATATTGAATCGAGGATGATATGGTGTGATGCAACAGTTGCATAGTAAAGTATACTATCGTATAAATATAATACATAGTATTCAAATTGGCAGAAAAGTTTATGATAGATTTATTATTAACCCAATTTGTAAACAGTATATACATCAACTACTGTATACATATGTAAGAAAAACTATGCGAGCCGATGTGATTCAGAAGAGAAGAGGAGTTTTTCATTAATCACAAATGTCAAGTAAAAATTCGTTAAATTGCCATAAAACGGTTACAGAATAAATTACTGAGATTGTCGATCTTTACTATATTACCTTTTCTAGCCGAATTGCAACCAATCTTAGCATCGCAGTGGACCAACCCAGATGACCCAACGGCACTGCAGATTGTTAAGGATGCCTACACGATTCTCGGATGGAGGGATGCCTCACTGGGCAATATTACCAAGGAGTTGTACACCATGTTAGATCCCCTAAGTAAGGCTATTCATTTTGAAACGCAGTACATGTTCGAAAGGGAGACGCACATTATCCACCTGGTGGTGAGGTCCCCTGGACAGCCAACCTCCAGATACAAGCTGCCCGTCAAGTTGACCCCTGGCTGGCCACCCAATGTCCGACTCGAGTATGTTGACTAAATTGTTGTCATGCTAGCTAGAGACGTGACACTATGTATAGTATAAACCAAAGATTCTGGAGAGCTGTAATGCAGTTTTTTAAATCTAAAAATAGGTTAATTCTCGTTCAAAATGTGCTTTATCGATCCTTTTACTTTGGACAATGCAAGTTATATTGATTTTCATTGCTCTACAATTTTATTTGTTTGAAATTTCACAAATACATTTAGGATAAATGAATTATTAACTAGTATTGTGATGTAAAATTTAAATACAGGTGTACTTACTGGCAGTTTCATCTATTGGAATTAAGTATTTTTTGTTATTTTAATATTATTATATAGTTGTAATCTTTATTTATAATTTGACAAACGAATAGCACCTTTTCCTACTTACTATTTTTTAGTCAACACAATTAAATGCACATATGTGTTTCTCTAATGGATATTATATCGAGTTAGCATCTTTACAACCCAGATTACTTCCCTTTACAGAATCTTTGCCATAGACAGATTATTTTCTTAATTTTGTTTTTACTATATAACAGATATATTTAGCAGCATGTATGATAAAAATAGCATTGAAAATGTGAATTAAATTTTCAGGCCTAATGTAACATGCATTTTTGCCCAATAAATATAAGTAAGTTTTTAACCATATTTTGCTATTATCCATTTAAACAATGTTCCGTAGATGTATTTTTATTAACTATAGAATTCTCCGACATATATGCGATATATTAAAATATCGCAAAGTAAGTTCCTGTCATGCTAACCATTCATATTTTGCTATTAACATTTTTCCCATTAAATTAGTATATTTAATATGAAAAACAAGAACAATCACAACTTCTTATCGCAACTTAATGAGTTTATTATAAATGTAATGTTGTGTTACCTTGTTCCATTGTAGCTGCGTGTCGAACTGTGCCGAAAGTTTCATTTCACCCGCGTCAACGTTTTTCATGAAAAAGATTGATCCATATGAACCATTTAAATTTCAAATGTCCATTCAGGATCGGGTACCCGGTGTCATATATAACTTTAAGTAAGACGGAATCAATATTTTATTTTAAGTTTACCCCCAACAAGCCACAATATGTATATAAAAATGTATAAGCTCTGTTTGTATCAAAACAGTTTTTCTTCAAAATTGCTAAAAATTAAAAAGTCCATTTATCAAATACCTGTTATTCATATTTTCAATATTGTCTTTCCCAAGATCAATATTTTCAATATATCAATATATTCAATTGATTAATATTTTCAATATCGTCTTTCCTGAGATCAATATTTTCAATAGATCAATATACTCAATAGATCGATATTTTCAATATTGTCTTTCCCGAGATCAATATTTTCAATATATCAATATATTCAATAGATCAACATTTTCAATATTATCGACAAGATCAAGGTACCCACAAAGCAATAAAAAAATAATGTTCTTCTAACAAATTGAACATATACTTATTTTCACTTAATAATTATGTCAATTTTTATCTTTAAATAAACATTTGCTTTGATGTGGTGGACCTATTTTCATTCACATTATCAAATAAACAATGGCGTTGTGTGCTAGTGTTTCAATTTTTGGAAAGTAAAGTAAGGCAACAAAAAGATATTGTAATCATAAAACATAGTCCTTTGTTATCACTTATTATAATGTAAAACACCCCTATAAACGGTGTAACTAATCAGACCATATAATCTCAATTATTATAATATTGTATATATTTTATTTTAAAATGTTGTTTATGCTTAATTTAGCCTTAGTATATTTATCACATGATAGTTCTGATTAAATCTCTAACTTTGGGGTTTTCGTCCTTACCTACTTAAACAAATTGTAATTAATACTAATTATCCACATAATATTTTTGCTCAAATATCTAAGTAGAAGAATGTTTGTGCGCCCAACTGACAATTTATGTACACCTCTTCCCGTAAATTCCTGGCTGCGCGCCTGAAATAACACGCCTGCATTTAATGTGTAATGCTAAATTGTGTTACAATGGGTTGCTCACTTTGAATTGATCAATTACAAAACTTCAAATATGGTGTAGCCAAAGACATTGGAATTATAACTAGGCGTGACTCTTTAAGCATATGCTATGTGTTAGTGATAAGTGAAATGACACTATCACGCCGTATGAAACTCGTCCAATTATAATGTAGTAAGCTGACCAATAAGATTCTAGAAGGGATAGACATTTTTGTTGATACATATTTCATGTAAAACTATACTTAACAGTTTTAAATTTGATTGGTTTATTTTAAATAACTATTGCAATATTATTTTTATGATATAGGTACTATATATTTTTGGAAAGATAATATAATTCCCTTACCTATGCAATAAGTTTTTATAAAGCTATCATTTTTAGTAGCCGGATATATTGCGTGCAAATTACTGATCGTTATGCCCATCAGTTCATATAGGTAAAACAGGAAGATTTTCTTTCAGCCACCATATAATAACAATTAAGAAATGCGAAAAATATTTATAAATTTACTTTATAGCTCTATCGAAATTCTAACTGTTTGCAAAATTAGGAGCTTCTAACTGTAATAGTTCCCGAGAATAGTTACCGAGCAGGTTTCTAAATTATTGTATATCTATTCATATTTTAGATGGTGCCAAAGCACATCTATTCACGAATTTCCAGATACTTTGGAATATAGCGATCTTGAGAACTTCATGACACCATATATATGTAGCAGACCGTGGGATGCCAAGTCGAGCACTGGTAACTAACTTATATATGTTTTTCATTATTGTTGGTTTTTTGGCGAAATAGATCGGAAAACAAAATAGATCCAAACACTTGATTATTATTATTATATCAAATATTATGGATTTCATACAAAATACAACATTAACATAACAATGAATCGATTATGAACTAAACATGCAAATGTGACATGATGGTCTACTTCGTCATACAGTTATAATGTATTATATACCATTGTATTCCTGTTATATTGCAGTTATATATCGCGCAACTATGCCGTTATAATTACGGTTATATTATAAAAAATTGATAGCGGTATAATGCTGTTTGTTATATTTATAGGAAATCGTAGCACATATAGAAACATATGATATTACAGATAATACGTAGTAAACTGTCCTAGTCCTACTCACTAAGACAAAAAGTGTAGTTTTTTTAGAGAGTTGAACAGAAATGTCAAGTTTACTTACATAGTACTATGAAAAATACACACATTTCATATAAAAAAGTTTTGAATGAATGAGAAGAGTTTTCTTTCGATGAACTTGATAAATTATTAAATGATATTATTGATAATGTTCGAAGACTTTTATCAGAAAGAAGGATTCTTATGTTTTCGAAATTAAGTAAATATTTCCGATAATTGATACAAATGCAGAAAGATTTAAATAGAGCAAAAATATATAACACATGGGAAATATAATTGGTAACGTCCATTGATAGAATCATGAGGCCATCTCGATTGATGATGTCCACATAGTCTTGCCATTCAAAAAAGCAGTAATTACAATCATTAATAAAACGCATTCCTTTTCTTCGAAGAAGTTAGTTGCCGATAGACATGATGACCTCATGAATGTTAATGGACACTATACCCGCCATAACTATATCAAAAGCAAATTCTTTAAAGTCTTCCTCTTCCGCGATTCCACGGTTAGTAGTCTGTCACAAAAATATAATAGTGTGGGGTTGATTTTTGAGCACACACTGAGTTTGTTTGTCAACCTACATAATCAACGACAACACCGATGGTCTTCAGAGCCGGCCGCTAAGCGGAGGGTTTTGGCACTACTGGACTTCTCGAAGGACTATGACACCGTTTTGTACGGACGGACCTACTAGGCACCTTGTTGAGCTCGGGAGTTCCTTTTCCCTTTGTAAAGTGGATTAGGGGTTTCCTCAACAACAGGCTGCGAGTGTTCTTGATGGCGAGGCCTCCCTTGGCCGTATTGGCGGAGGACTCCGTAGCGGTGGCCTCGTGTCTGCGGGGGCTTCGGCTCCTCTGACGGGGATACCGCCGGAACCACAACCACAATAACACCGCGTAGCATCTTTGGAAAAAGGATAAAAAGCGAAGCTTTGCGTTATTGTTTTCATAACATATACGGCGCACATTTACAATCTACATTCGAGAAATCTTGAATATTGAATAGTATATAAACATAAGATTTCACAAACAATGCGCGGTACTTTTTCTATCCGTGATAAACTAACCTGAATGTATTCTATTGTATATCTAAGTCCATAAACTGAGAAGCACATAAGGGAACTACTGTACGTAGTTAGGTCATAAGCTAACATTAACTGTCTTTATATACTCCTATGTAATTGGCTCATAACCATTAGCTGGCACTTTCCTGGCCTCTGTTCAGTAGACTGTGAGTTATACTAACTGTTTTTGGCTGCCAATCGCCCAAGCAATCAACCATTCGGAAGGTCTGAATTCAAGCAATTTCACAGCAGTATTATATAACAGTTATGCAATAACAGAAATATAAATATTTGTATATACAATATATATATTATATATAATACCATAATATGTAACAGTACATACACTATAAAAGTATTTATTACATAAATATAAAGGTATAAATTGAATATAACAGAATATAACAGTAAATATAACAGTAAATATAACAGTAAATATAACAGTAACTTTTGAAAAACATATTTAAAATTTTTTTATATTAACGTTTTTATTTTTATTGAGTAAAATTTATATATTTTAACATTTTATAATATTTAAATGATATTTAATATTTTAATATAAAAATGAATTCTTAATATTCGTTATTTGTTATTTTTCAATATATACTTTTGTGCCACATAATTTAAATTAGTTATGTGTCTAATTTCAGACAGTCTATTCGGTCATACTAAATGCATCGCATCTATTGTATGTTCACCCCTTTCAACAGGACGCGCAGGGTCTGGATTGGCGATAGATCTGGATTATCCCCTGTTTGAGACACCAACTATTTTGGACCCAGTGTTTTACGCCATAAGAATTACTTCCTGGCGAGATAGTGATGTTGGCAACTCCGGTGCGAATATAGTTGATTACGGTCATTTATAACAAATAACTAAGATATTTTTTCACAAATTTATTAAAAAGTTCATTTCGAAAAAAGTACGGATTAATAATACAATTAAAAAAAATAATCTTTCAATATAATACCAACACACTCGGAAGTTTCGTTCGATCGATTTGAATATATTTAATATTCCAATGTACATATTCAATGTATTGCCCAATTTTATTACGTGGTCGGAATACAAGTTTTACTTTTGGACACTGAACATTTATTTATTAGTGGAGTATTGATAAATAAATCTTTTCGATTCAATATTAATTTAAAGTATCCCTCAACTGAACTATACAGGGTTGGCCAGAAGTCGCGCACTATTGGGATTTAGACGAAACCTGCTATTGTAATTTGTTCCCACTTTATTTAATTATAACAAGTATAAACAAATTATACAAATGGACCTCAGTAAATGTTCTGAGGTAATAAATCTGAATATGTGAAATATTAAAATCTTATGTAGTATGTACATAGGTATTTTCTATAAATTAAACATAGAATGAAGCATGAAACAAAGTTCAAAAAGCCTATTTTCCAAAAATGTTCAGTGCCTAAAAATTAAAGTAAGTGTTCCAATTGTTTCGTAATCGTTTTCTTATGGATGTTCCAATTCACGGTTTTAAAAGCATCTTGACACTGATATTGGCACACTCAAAACGGATTCGCTCTTTTTAAGTTCGTCGATATTTCTCGGACGTTGTGTCAATACACAGTGGACTCCAGATGTCCACACAAAACAATCAGGTGGTGTTTCCAGGAATAGACGTCAAGATTTCGCACGAGTATCTTATAATAGCAGATTTTGTATATATATACATCATATTATATGTTGCGCGACTTTTAGGCCAACCTGTATTTCAATTTTAAAAATCTAGAATTTAAATAACTGCTTAAATAGCGGAAACACATAAGTATGTACACTATATTAGCCAACGTAAAATAACATAATACGTATATGCGCGTATTATTTTTTAGAATAATACTCCTTTTTATAAAAGTATCTCCTTTTAATATATCTTTGAAGTGTTGTATAACAAAACATCATGAACGATGCGTTATGCTTAGAATACTAATTATTAAAAGTAATTTGAAGACCATTTTCAATTATTTATCTTACTATTTTTCTACTCAATATAGCCTGTTTCTGTGTCCGAATCATTTTTGAACATTTATATAATTTTGAAAATGTTTCTTTAAATGATATCTGTCTTTTTAATAAACTATAATAGAGATTATTAATCATTCTAGTAGAATATTTTCGAAATCAGGAATCTCAAAAAACATATTGGTTGGTTAAAATTGCATTATTCTTTAAAAACTGCGAAATAAATACATTTTAATTTAACACACAAATTTAATACACAATCTTTTTTTAATTTTCACAATTTAATACACACATCTAATACACAATTTTTAATTGAATCTCCTCAAGTTGATTTACGTCGTTTCACAGTTTATTTATTTCATCAAAATGAGCGTTTACATATAGAAAACGCTTAAAAATAAGGATTTTTTACATTTAATGGAATACTGTTTTGAAAAATACTTTTTCAGCAAAAACATAAAAAAACTATTTTATTAAATGTATTTTTAATGTCCAAATAAGCTATTTTTGTGAAATTCATATTTAACCATGAGGGGCCTACATATATAGGTATAGATTAAGGAATCCATACTATCTAGCCCTGCCAACCTGGGATTTCTTATAATAGTGTTCAAAAACATGTTTGGCATTTATTATACGTAAAGCTTCAAATTTACGAATTCTTCACTATATATATCAGCAAGTAGTAGCACTGCGGCGAAGTAACGAAAGTAATAAATGAAGTATTAAATGAAATAATAAATCGTTAATTAATTTAATACATATTTAATATATATATAATATATATATATATATATATATATATATAGCCTATATATTTAATACATATATATACTTCTTATTTAATACATATTGATAGACTCTTATTTGAACTTTGTAATGAGATGAAAGCGGTCAACAATTTTGAAAATATAAATAATATTTTACTTAATATCTAATTATTAAAAAAACTTATATATATATATATATATATCTTGATTGACTCTCATTTGAATTTGAAAGGCCGTTTTCTATGGTTTTTTAAAAAGAGCCAAATAAAAAAATGTCTTTCTTATTTTTATATTGTTATTGATATAGAATAATGTGCACTTTTCCACTCTACAATATGCATACATAGGTATCAACCTGATATATTTCACGGTAAACACAGCCCCGCAATTGGATACTTTTATTACAACAGTAACCCCTTCCATTGGGGTGGCCACAGAAACTGAATTTACTATTAAATGTTCCGGTGCTGTGGATGTTGACCAACCTCTGACATATTCTATTGGCTTCTATCCCAGCGTGAAAACTGACAATAAAATACTTACGGAGGAGGACTGCATTTGGATTAGCAGAGGTAACTTTGCATAAAAACAAACACTAATACTTATACATGTTATGGATAAATTGAATAAGTAAATGATGCACAGATATGTATATTTTGAAATACTAAGAATAACGCATAATATGTTAGTAAAACGAGGTAGAAAAATTGGTCGCTGATTTTTTCAAATAGCAAAATATTGTCCGCGTCAATTCTTGTTATCCATCATGTTATTTAATTATAGACTTCTTTGATAAATCATTAATTATTACCAAAAAATTTAAGATATAAATGTCCTCACAGTTTGAAACGGCACTAAATAAAAGCCTAAAATAATAAAGTGGTGTGGCCTCAATGCGAATTCAATAAAGGCTAAATAAAAGCCTTCTTATAATCCAGAGTGGTCTTTATGCGCAAATTAAATCTATTTAATATTAAAAATATAAGGGATAACAATAAATTAATTAAATAAGCATTAAATAAGCGTTTTATTAGTTTTACTATCTTAGGTCACTTATGCAGGCAACTGACCCCCTTTATCATAAAAAGCAGCGGCTCACCAGCCTAAGAAACCCAGGGTGCGCCATTGTTTCATATTTGATGGACGTCTTCAATGACGAAGGCAACCTTAGACGGATATTGATTTTAAATATATTGGTATAATTTGGTAAGGCCAGAATATGATATGTGAGCAATAGCTGCATTCAATACCACGTTATATGAAGCAAAATGTTTTGTTAGAAAGTATATTAATAAATCACATTTGTTCGTATTTCAATTATAATGTGTTTATTACCTGTAATCAATAGGTATGTTTCATGCTGAAATCTTCAACACAATTCAATATTCCTATTATAATGATAATAAATAAATATCAATATAAGTTGCATGTTTTTCATTGCAGTTAGTTCGAAATCGATTTATGTATAATAGAAATGTATTTGTTTATCTATTCTCAACAGAAATGCCAGCTTGCCATCTTGAATCAAAGTTTTTTTCGGGCGATAGCAGCCACGAGAATAAGGTAACATTATGTTTGGGAGTCACGGATGCCGTTCAAATGTCCACCTTTAATTTTGACACCGAGATTGTGGTTTTGCCACCGAAAGTGAATATTTTGTCGTTATTGGATCCGGAGTCGACTACGATGAAAATTTTCACCGAAAACTTGGAAACGGATAATATCGCTGCAATTACTTCAACTACCACATCCATATTTGGACAAATCAATAAAATGTATGAAACAGGAACACCTTTTGAAAGTATGAGTATGTTGAACTTCTTTGATAACAATTCTTATTATTTAAAACTTATATATTTACAAAGTGTTACACTGACTTGTATTTACTATAGCCTATCAAATCAGGTTATTCAAGCTCATAACGAGTTCATCTCACATAATTTCATCGCAAAATAAGGTGACATTTAAATTTGGATAACTCACCTAAATATATCTCAATTGTTTTACTAAACTTATTCCAGACTGATAAGTGCCCGAAACATGATTTGTGATAATTATTTTAAACAATAAAATGCATGCATTTGATTACATACAAAAAGCAATGCCACCATAATAGGTTTCAGTTTTAGTAGACACCCCCCTTCCTATACTATAAAGGCAATTTTATTCATAGCTAAAAACCATGGAGCTTTAATCACTACTATTTTTTAATTATTTAATTATTTAATTAAGCTAGAGTGGAAATAATCTACATAGCATTAAGAAAACGATGGACAGGTGTTTTCTCTGTTAGTTAAAATGAATTTACACACAACTGTATCAATTACTTACGTAGTTAGTATAGAAAATAATTAACATGTTAGTTCAGAAATAAATTAAATCTTTCAATCTTTCAAACAGGCACCACTAATATATTGTACTAATGTTACTTCCATTCTTAATTTTAAACGTTATAACTAAAAAAACACTGCAATATAATAAGTTATA
>JAUZND010005564.1:0-89995 GCA_034780555.1 Coelogynopora nodosa
ATAAGTTAGTGTTGAAAATAATATTAAAGATGAACATATTTTGTGTAAGTGAAGATGAATACGATATATCTGAAAGTAATATAGATATATCCTCCTTCATTGACGAAGAAGATTATATAATTTTTAATTTTTAATAAAAAAATTCTTTTAATAATATATAATCACAATAGTTTATGTTAATTTATTATGAAATAATAAGAGTCTGTTCAACAGCTAAATTTGCTAAATTTCAATCAAAAAATGAAGTAATTTTTTTCATTACTAATTATTATATTATTATTTCTGCGTCCATGATACATGATTTGTTTAATAAAACATAAAGTTCTACTCATACTTGTAATATATTTGTAAATTTACAAAAAAAAATTTTTTTAAAGTTGAACTATAATGGTTGATTCGGATTTCACAAAGAAATTTGAAAACTCTGATTTGACAGTTATCGTGGAAAACAGAAGAATTCATGCGCATAGTGTAATTCTATCTACATGGAGCTCAGTATTTGAAGAATTGATAAATTGTAACAATTTTGAAAAGTGTGACCGTTCAATAACTTTACAGGATGAAAGTACGAAAATATTTTACAGTTAATTACAGCCATATATACTCCAAAGATGATGGATGAATCAAATAGTAACATTATTTTCCCCCTTGTAGTAAAGTATAAAGTTACATGTTTAAATGAACAGTCTGAGAAATATTTGCTATCTTTAAAACCGAGCATTGAATTATTTAGTTATGCGCAGAAATTTAAGTTTAAGAATTTGACTGACAAGTGTGTGAAATATGCATCTACTTTGGACTCTCAAATACTTTTAAACGATACAATTATAAATGACGAAAATATGAATGTCATTTTAAGAAAAAAGATATCAGACGTTGACTCGAAAATAAGCTCTGTAAAAAGTAAAGAAAGCTTTTTTAAATCTGATATATCAGAAATGTGCTTCTTTTTCACAGAGCTTATAGCCTGTAAATCCTGTAAATCTTACAATGATAAACTTAAATGCTTAGAATGTCTCACAAAATATAAAGATAAAATATTCTCAAAATGTTCATTCGCATTAAATAATATTTAAAAAGTTCGTTTCAATTTAAACTATATACTAATTTTAAAAAAACAATGAAATCAGATTTTGCCATTGAATGTCCGGATTTTTCAAAAAATTTCCCAACTTCAAATTTAAAGCTTCTTGTCGAACAAAAACAAATATACACACATCGGGAAATTTTATCGACAGTTAGTCCAGTATTTAAGAAAATGTTGTACGGTAATTTTATAGTAAATGATATGTAAGAACTTGAGCTACCAGAAAAGAGTTACTCTGCTGTTATTCTCCTACTTTCTTTGATTTATGTACCCGTAAATGTCTATACAATATCAACATAGATTATATTTTACCATTAGTTGAAGAATATCAAATGGAATCTATAAAGAATAGGTTTGATTGCTATTTATCGTTGAATGTAAACAATTTACACCAATTCAAGGTAGCTGAATTGTACGGGTTAGAAAAATTAACAAAAAGGTGTACGGAGTATGCAATAAAGACTGAAAGTGTTGAATCATTGAAATATTATATAATAAACAAGAGAAACATGGTTGCTATATTAAAGGGAATGCTGCAAAAGTCAGAGTCACAGTGGAACAGTATTAAAAGAAAACATTCCGTTATGCTTACATTTTGGTCATCTATAAAGTGCGCATTTAATAATAGGTGTAATAATTGCCCTTATGCCGATCCGACTTGTTTGGATTGTATGCTAAAATTTAAAAATAAAATTTTGTATATTTGTAGTAAAGAAAAATATAAATTTTAAATTTTTTTAAAAGCTGTATTGAATTGCAATATAAAACTTTATTTTTCCATATCTGCTTAAAATTGACCCGATTTTTATCAAATTTATTATTTTTACTTCAAATTCATGTCAAACGGCAAAATTGTACCACTAGATCTCAGTTTATTCCATGAAGCTCGGGAAAAGATTGAAGGAATTTTCAAAAATGCGGAAGATGTAATATCCCGTTGTTCCGACTTTATGATAAGTAATTACTTACTTTATTTAAATTTAATTTACAATCAAATACTTTTAGACAGCCTCGATGTTGTTCAAAACTTTAAAGATGTTAATGTTGATATCGATCAATGGGAAGAAAACGGGAACAGTATACGTTTATATAAGGAAAGGTTCCAGGAAATAACTAAGGTTTTAATGAGAAATCGGATGAAGGTTGTTTTTTTCGGCAGGTATTTTTTAATATATACTAAATTAGACTAAAGAATATTTAAAATTTATTAGAACATCTAACGGAAAAAGTTCCACTATAAATGCCATGCTGGAAACTAAAATTCTACCATCTGGGATAGGCCATACTACGCATTGTTTCATCAGTGTAAATCAAAAAAATATATAAAAGTTAAAATGTAACTTTAATATATTATAGATCGAAGGAACTGATTCTGACGAACCGTACATGTTGGAGTGTGGAAGTAATATAAAAAAGAACATAAAGGTTTTATAAATATATTAAAACATTATAATTTATAATTTATAAATATAATTAATTCTCATACACATCAGTCCATATCTGAATTAACCAGTGCTCTAAGTGACACAAAAGTCAACTCTGATGCTATTGTAAATCTTTACATTCCAAAAGATAACAGTCGGATCCTACAGAATGACGTTATTCTCGTCGACAGGTATTTAAAGAACATTTTTTAAAAATAGAAAAAAATAAATATTTTTAAAAAGTTTACAATTAAATTAGTCCAGGGATAGACGTTTCTATCGATTATGACGCATGTATTGAAAATTATTGCATGGATGCTGATGTTTTTGTTTTGGTAGCTAATTCTGAATCGACGTTGATGAATTCTGTATATTTGAATATTTTATTAAAAAAACTGTCTTGTAATTTTCCAGGAAAAAAACTTTTTTCACAAAGTCAGCGAACGTTTATCCAAGCCCCAAATTTTCATCCTTAATAATAGATGGGATGCTTCAGATCATGAAATGGAATCAAGGGAAGAGGTGTGTTTTAAAAATATAATATTTATTATAAATTATAATAAATTAATTTTTTAAAAAATTTTTCAGGTGAAACAACAACACATTACCCGAAACTGTAACTTTCTAGTCGATGAACTGAAATCATGCACACTAAAAGAGGCTCAATCTCGAATATTTTTTGTTTCAGCTAGAGAAATTTTAGCTACACGAATGAAAGAAAATTGTGATAGCTTTTCAAATGAAAACAGCTTTATAGATTTAAATGAGTCGAATAGTAATTATATTGAACGTTGTGATCAGTTTAGTCAATTTTTGAATAGTTTTTCTGTAATTAAAAATTAAAAATTAAAACATTTTAAAATAATATTTTTATTTTTAGGTTTGTATGACTAGATCTGCGGTCAGAACTAAAGTGGGACCACATACTAAAAGTGCATCTGATATGTTACAAAATACTATAAATATCGTTGAAGAAAGATTCGCCCTTTGTATGGCGGAAAGGTAGATTTATTAAATTTTAATTAAAATTATTTTTGATTTTTTTATAGAAAAAAAATTGAAAATGAGTACAAAATTACGAATGAAAAAATGAATACATCGAAAAAATTGACAAATCAATATCGTCAACATTTTCATGAAAAAATAGAAATACATACTCAAAAAATGGAAAGTATCCTGGATGAATTGTATCACAAGTTGAATCACGAATTGACTTATATTGTATCTGATTTTTCCAAGCCTTTTAGGAGTGATCCTGACATTTTAGAAGCGTACAAGTCGGTAATTTGTTTTTATATGATGGAAAATGAAATATGGAAATTTACAAACTTATTTTTTCATAAATTTAGGATTTGGTCCTTTATCTCTACGACAAAATATTCACATTCCTTAAAGACAATTTCAATTCAGATTTTTCTCAACTTTCCAATATTAGAGAAGATTTAATAGGTAATATTTATTTTTTAAATCACTTTTTTAAATTTTTTTAGATAAATTCACTTGTTTAAATTTAAATTTTCCCGTACAAAACGTCCCTCCTAGTCTCAACCTGGATAAATACTTTTTATTTAATATCAACGACTTTTGTTTGGATTTTCACCCCGATATTTGTTTTAAATTCTCACTGTCTCCGGCAAACATTGTAAAGTGGATTTTTAAAACTAATAACAATGAGTCTTCCTCATTAATTCAACCCATAACGCAAGTTGGCATCAGCACAGTCGTACAAACGGCTAAGGGTTTGGCCACTTCAAAATCTACTATAGCAATTGTCACTCTCGCTGCATTGGTTTTAAATTAAATGAAATCGAAATTTGTATATTTTTTATTTTTAGGCAGCTAGATCATCTGGATTCAAGTTTGTAGGTGGAATTTTAGGCATTTACGGAATTTTTTACGGTTTGGAGTATTTAATGTGGACTAATAAGGCTAAAAAGAGGCTTTTTAACAAGCAATTCGTGAGCCATTTGACGAAAAAAATTTCTTATGCTGCTGAACCAACAAAAACGATCATTTCGAGTCACGTTAAACAGTATTTATTTTAAAATTTTAAAAGTTTTTAAAATAACACGAATGTTTTTTTTAGTGACTTGGACCATTCTTTAAAATGGTGCGTCTCAGAAAGTCTCGAAAGCATAGAAAAGTTGCAATCTTCCAGTCAGAGTTTAAACCATAAAATACACCATCTCGAGGAAATTGACAAGAAAAGCGTTACATACACGTGATTACATTAATTGAACATTTTTATAAAATGAATAATTAATAAATATTTTAAAAATTATTTAGATCCCAAGCCAAAAAAGCAATTGAAGAGATTGTACAATTTAAACAAAAGTATCTCGATTCAATAGACCAATAGAAAAATTATTGTCTAGAAAAAAAAATGTTTTTTAAAAAATCATTTAATTAATATTATAATTAATTATTATGCAACATTGTAACTACTCAAACTTTCCTTTTCTCAAAATTTTCAAACTACTATTGCGACTTGAATTTTTAGTACTAAAAGATTCACTTTCTGTAGTACATAAACTACTTGCCGATAATTTGCTAGATATTCGTTTAAAAATTTTACACGTGTTTAAAATGCCATTGTTTTTAATCTTTTGATAAGGTTTGAGTTTTAAAACGTTTTTATCTACAACATCTACAGATGCACTTTTGCCGATAATTTTTACTTTTCTCGTCATTTCATCGAGTAGTTTTAAATCTCTAACGACTTTTAATTCTAAAAAATTGTCAATTTTCTGTAAAGTGCGGATACAAGTCCAACGTCGTTTTAAATTAACTTGCATGGTCAAGTTTTTATCGTGGTAAAAAGAATCTGATTGGTAACTAGTGTCAAAATTTTCATTTTTTGAAAACTGTGCATTTATCAAATTTCTGTAAGGGTACACTTGATAAATTGAATGGGCATAATCTGAAACTGTAGAAAGCTCTAACAAATTGCACAAATCCCCCAAATACAAAATTTCTCTGGTAGCTTGTATAATTAACCGTAGAGCTTTTCCGATAGCTTTGGCCTTTTGAAAGTTTATAAAATGCTCCCCCACTCTATTTGGCATTATTTCTTTATAAACTCTGTAATCTCTACAATATAAAGGTAATATAGGGATAAATGCAGTTCCAAGAGTCGTAGTGCTGAGTATTTTGTAATATTTCGAGCCATGTGACACATTAGCCACAATATTATAAAGGTTGTAATACAGAATCTTATTTTTTTTCGAAACCTTTTTCCAAATGGTCAAAAGCTTCACTTTGACGACACTAGATATCGCCAGGATAATGTTGAAGGCGGTATTGTAATTTTTTATTAAAAACGAAAAATGGGCCGTTTTTATCAATGTTTCCATGCTCAGGTGTCTATGACAGGTGGATGGAACTTTAACAATTTCATGTATGGCCCAGCAATACTCAAAGTCGGTAAATTCTAGTAATTTTTGCCAAGGGTTTGAAAACTCACACTTTTCAATATGTGAAAAAAAACATGGAGAGTTTAAAATTGTATCTTCCGTATGTGAAATAAACTCTTTGATAAAATGATCAGCTTTCACTTGTTTGAGTATGTTGTACTGTCGAATAAAAAGAACTAGTGCTAAAAGTTTAGGCTGGTGGCAATGTACAAAATTTATCAAATTGGCTTTACTCATCATTTTACTAATTGCGTCGTCAGAAATGCTTCCTTCGATTGAATGTATTGAATCGAAATATAGTCTTGATGAGAAACTCATCGTGTTTAAAATGCACGTATTTTCAAGAGTTGTAAGGACCTTTTGTTCAATTTGTTGGTTTTTTTTCATTGTTACGTTTTTAATGCGAAAATTTCGCAATTTTTCTTCTTCAGAGAAACTTTTGCTAAAGACTTTTCTGCACATGCTCAACAGCAAATTCATGGTAGTGCACTAGGAAAAATATTATTATAAAAAAAAATTTATTACCCCATCTATACAGATAAACTTGCAGCTTTCATCGTTGAAATAAACTTTTAATAAAATTTTAAACATTTTTTCATAATGAGCATTTGAATCCTCGATAATGTTCATTTTGGATTTAATGTTTTTAAGCGTCATTTTGCTGTTGTTGAAATCTTCAATACAGGATTGAAAATGGGACATGTGTTTCATTTTCTAAAATTAAATTAAATTAAATATAAATAACATTATTACATATTCATCTTGATGAAAAGTAATGAGAAAATGGTCCTGCTTTAAAAACTTTCTCATTGCAGCAAAATTAAACTTTACTTTCATTTTATATTCCTCCCCATTTAGCATTTGAACAATAGTCGCGCAAGGTATGATTGATACATTAAATTGATTGATTGTAATAACCTCGTGCCCTTCTCTTACTCTAGACTTTCCCCAATTGTACACAATAAAAAGACGTGTATTGTCTATCGAATCGCTTACACACAAAAAACTCAAATTGCCCTTTTGTTCCTTTCCTGTACAAGTAAAGTCGAATGGAATACATCTTTTTGATATTACGTTTTCAAGCATCACATCATATGTACAAAGAGGATCTGACATTTTTCTAAAAGTTTTAAGACAAGAAAATAAAAATTCAAAAAGATGTTTGTTTTCAAAATCCTCGACATGGAAATCTATCCAATGATGAAGGAACGTGAATATCTATAAAATATATTAACCCTTTAAGGATAAATGTGACATATGTGTCACAGGGAAACAATTTAAATTAAAACTACAACTAAAAACATAAAATGCGCATTTACAATTTTAATTTTATAAATCGATATTCAGCTTTATTTCTAGCTATTCAATTTATATCACCAAGATATATTACGAACATTAATTATCAATCATAATCACGTTTTGTTACAAAAATTTATCACAAATTCAAACTGATTTTTATACTTATACACTTTTTAATTTTTATACAAAAATTATAGAATGAAGAGAAGAACAAGTTCACGACAAGGTAATTTTTTTATATTATTAAAATTGGCAATTAAAAAATGTTTAATTGACCTTTAAAATATGTGACATCGGTGTCACATTTATCGGTAACTAAGTTAAAATATAGATTTTTTGAAAATAAATATTTTTAGCAACCAAAGACTCGTATGCAAAGGGTAAGTATTTTTTATTCGACGAGGAGGATGTTACAGCTGTTTGTTTTGCTGACCAATCGGACGATGAAATTTTTAAATTGGATAATGAAGATTTAGAGGTTATTGGGGAAGCATTTACAACTGGAGAAAGAGAATTAATCATCCAAACTGAAATCCCAATTAAAAAGAAAAAAATAGACAATATCTTTTTATGGAGCAATGAAATGCAAGAACCCTCCACCTACAAATTTCGAAATTATCGATTATGGTAAGATTAACATTGAAAATGGGGATCCTTATTCAGTTTACAAAAGGTGTTGTAATTTTGAAGGATTGTTGAATTTAGTGGTCACCGAAACAAATAGATATGCTCTACAAAAAGGTGAATGTTTTGAAACAAATTCGAATGAAATAACATGTTTTATTGGTATAATGATTGTGATGGGTTATCATGTTCTTCCAAGTTTTAGATGTTATTGGAGTACCGATGATGATTTAAAAGTGCAACATATATCAAAAACCATGAATCTAAAACGATTTGAATCTATAAAGAGGTTATTACATTTTAATAATAATAATCTGCATACAAATGACCGTGGATTTAAAATAAGGAAAGTCATTGAACATGTAAATAGAGCCTTTCAGTCAGCCAAAAACCCAGAAATTTTTCAATCAGTAGACGAAAGAATGATAAAATTTTCTGGTCATAATGTAATGAAACAATATTTAAGAAATAAAATCATAAAATGGGGTTTTCGAAATTGGCTAAGATGTGCTTCGAAAAGTGGATATTGCTATGAAATAGATTTGTATACTGGAAAAACGGATGGTGCTATTGGTGTGGGAGAAAGTGTAGTTTTGAAATTAACAGAGAAATTAAATAATACTGGATGCCATATTTTTATGGACAACTTTTTTTCTAGTCCCTCTTTATTTTTGAAATTATATGAAAAAGGAATAAAGGCAACAGGAACACTAAGAAATCGTAAAGGATTGCCAGAAGACTTAGAAAAAGCAAAAATGATTAAAGGAGAAACAGTATCATATCAGACTAAAGACAGAAAATTAAACTTGATGAAATGGATAGATAGGAAACCCGTAAAAATCCTTTCAAACTGCGAAGAATGTTTGACTATGTCAAAAAAATTTGTAAAACAGAAAGGTTTATCAGAAAAAATTCAAATAAATGTTCCAAATGTTATACAAACCTACAATACCCATATGGGTGGCGTTGACATTTCTGATCAACTAAAATCATCCTACGTGATAGATTTTAGATCTCGATACAAATACTACCTCAGACTTTTTTGGGATTTAATCGATACAACATTATGCAATGGCTACATACTTTATAAAGAAATGAATACGGATGAAAAGATCGAGCATCTTGAATACCGTAGAATAATTGCTGAGAAAATGATTGGTAATTTTTCAAGTAGAACTTATAAAATTAAAGAGGATGTGGAAGAAGATTTGAAACATCTACCTATCTACCAACCTAAAAGACAAAGATGCAAATATTGTCAAACAAAGGGAATAGAAAATAAAACTAACATACAATGCATTTCATGTAAAATGTATTTATGTATTGTAAAAGAAAGGAATTGTTTTTATACATTTCATTAAATTTTATGCATATTTATATGTATAAAAAAATTTAAGGCTAATATTTAGCCTAAATTCCAACATTTTTTAATATATCATCACCATAGTAACTGTGTACCTTTTATCTGTTTATATATATATTTATATGTATGATGTATTTATAATTATTCCCAATCAAATTTAAATTATCACATTTATAAATTATTGGAATTTGTATCATTATATGATAAATGTGACATGGGTGTCACATAATTTAAAATGACCATAACTTTTAAAATAATACATTTTTTTAATATATTTTTTTTTGTAAATTATTATATTATGTTAATACATATAATAAAACAATTCTTATAATAATTATGATTCATACGTCGAAAAAATCCTTAAAGGGTTAATAAAATATTATTTCAATCATTTTATTCAAATTCAATTTAAAACCTTTTTAAAACTCATTTTTGAATTAATACAACATTTCATCACTTTAATCAAATGTTTAAAATGGATATCGAAAATTTTATACGTCAACAAAAAATCGGCGTAAAAGTTCTCCATGTTGTAATCATCATTGGGGTTAAATAGAGATTCAAGCAAAAATTGTTCAGTTGCCTAAATTTATAAGTAAATATATTATAACTTATAATTTATAACTTTACCCTTTCGAATTTTAAATATTTGCGCTGTCTTAAATAAAAAATTCAAATATCTATCCACCTTTCAAAATTCATTTTAATTTAAAATTTAAAGCTTTCATATTTTTTTATATACCTCAAAATATACAAAAATGTTTAGCCAATTAGACTAATTATTTGTTCATTTATATTTGAAGTTACAGTTTTTCTGTTATAATTATTTGTTAATTAATAAAAATGGTATAATATTGTCAAAGTATATTTTAATTTTTTGAGTTGTGCATTTTGGACAACTTAAAAATACCTTGTAGAGTGAAAATAAGTTTGGTTGTCATGATTTTCAATCCCCTAAATTTGTTTTTTGTATATTTTCTATATATTGTAAGAATCAAGAATTCTAGTTACAAATTTGTTAAAAAATTAGTAAAATTACGAATTTACTCATATGGATAATTTAATTTTTTAATAAAGTAACCTGTGCTATTGTGCTTCGTTCTTTCCCATCATAAACATCGCTGATGATAATTGCAACTATGCGATTGGATTGAATAACATTTGTAGTATTTTTGAGATCCTGTAATTTCATTTTTAAATGATTGATTCATAAAAAAAATAATGTTTTTAAATTACGATAGATTTGAGTATTTGTATATTTTCGAGAGGTAGACAGATAAAAATACATATTTTTTCTAACGTAAATAAATTTCCATCATGAAATTGCCTATATTCGTCCTTTTTTAAATCAAATCCAAACCTTTTTTTTTAAATATTATTTTAAATTATGTTAAATGTTTCATAATTTCTTCTTTGTATAAAATTACCATTTTCCCGGTTGATAATGTTGAACTGATTCGTCATCTTTGACATTTTCGCAAAACCCATGAAGAAGCATGCACCAAGAATCATACTTTTCCTTATCTGCTAATAATCTAACATTTGTGGATTCCGTTATGGCTAAAACGCAGGTAGATGCGACATTGTGAACAAAACCAGATGCTTCTTCATCGAAAAAAGCAAATCTCGATAAATAATTCACAATGAAGTGAATTTCTGCCTTTTTTCTAAATTGGGGCAGAACATTTAAGTATTTTAAAGCATCTTCTTTAATTTTCTAATGAAAATGTTTAGATATTTATATCATTTAAATTTTTTAAAACTTACGTCGTTTGTTAAATTCCCCTTTATAGTTTCCAAAGATGTTTTCATTTGTTCGACATTGAAATTATTGGAAAATTCCTTCTCACGAAAAGGTGAAATTCATAGACAACATGTTAATTTGATCAAATTAAAATTATCACTTGCTCATAAAGTAAATCATGCGTTGAGTTTCATTAAATTTATCAAAACTGGTATCTAGCACAAATAGCTGTACATTTAAAATTAAAATTATTTATTGTCTTAGTGAGACCCAATGCACTTGAAACTTTCAAGTTCAAAGTAGTGTAAATCAAATTGTATGCTTTTTTATACAGAAAACTAAACTTTTAAAATTAAAATTAAATTTTATAGTTTTTGCTTTATTTACAAACTTTCTTGTTGCAAATACCAACAAAGGTAAATACACTTTCATATATGCATATACAAAGATGTAATTAGACATCTAAAAATAGAATTTATTTGTAAATTTTAAATTTTAAATATAAAAATACTGGATATTATTTCTATGGAGAATTTTAATCTTTAAAAATTAAGTTATTTAATTTGAATTTTTATTTTAAAAAATGTTTCCATGATATTTTGTAATTTGATTCTTACTTTATTGTTCTACATTTTCGCTCAACATGTGTGTTTTGAAAACATTTTTTTCTGTTGTTAAAATTTATAAAAAATTTAAAATGAATCAATTTTAAATGATGAGAACGGCTTTATGAGTCATAATTATGATTATTAAAGGCATTTGTCTGATATTAACGAATTAAAATAAAATTAAAAACTTTTTTATTGAAAAAAATAAATCTTAAATGATGAGAACGGCTTTATGAGTCATAATTATGATTATTAAAGGCATTTGTCTGATATTAACGTTTTAAAATAAAATTAAAAGAATTTATTTTCATTAAAAAGTTAATAAAAACAATAAATTCTACACAAATTTTTAATTAATATAAGGAATACATTTAACATCCCCAACGGATGACATTGTCAATTTGTTACTCAAAACCTGCTGGCCAGTTTTTCTCAAATCCTCTTTGGTAATGCTGTTGATGACACGCATAATATTTTTGAAAAATATAACATGGTCTACTTTAAAATCAACTCCGTTAAATATTTCCAATCCCAGCTTGTTAACATCAATGCCATCATTGTTTAGAATATTTTCAGATAGAGAAAAAATCAACTTCTTTCTATAGAAAAAAATGTTTAAAAAAAATTTTAAAAAATATATAATATTCTTTACTTTGCTACTTCAATAACTGTATCATCAATATCGTGACTCAAAGTAGAATTAAATTGTTCCACGCATGATGGAATAACACCTTCAGCATCACTTTTATGTATGACTAGAGTGAATCCCAACAAGCTTTGATCAGAATTGAAGGAGGTAAAATCTTGAGTCTTGGAAAAATATTATTTTCATTATTAAAATTTTATAATATAAAATGTAAATTTCAAAATACCATATATGTATTTCTTGCAATTTTTGAAGCAGCCAGGCTAATTGGACTAGAGTTTAGGTTGGTTCCGTACTGAACAGAACATGAAGGTGATAAAATAAAAGACAAAAGTTGGATAGTCAACGTTTCTTTTAAATCATATCTTAATAAATTCAAAAAATTTATTTTAACAAAAAGATATATTTTTTTGCTCTTTTTTTATAAATATAGCGGATTTTTTTTTTAACTTTAAAAAATTTACCTCATTTCTAAATTTGCTTTTCCTGCAATAATAGCGTACACAAAATCAGAATCAAAAGAAGTTCTATTATCTCCACCATAATATGGGCTAGGTTTTTTATTTTGATCCACAATGGATGGTCTATCAGACTCATTACTGTCCATTTTAGAAAAATCATACATGTTCGCAGATAATCCATGAATATTGGCCAAGGAACTCAATTGTTGATGATTTAGACCAAATGCAAAAATACTGGACCCCGGTCCACCGCATTGTTTTGTGACATAATCATTCATCCAAAAAAGAAAAATTAAAAAATTAAAATTATAAAGGTTATAACTTATTTGAAAATTTTTTTAAATACCATATCACTTGTTATTGACTTAATTTTACTCTTTTCAATGTAAAGTGAATTTCCGAGAGGTCCATTTCTAAAAGCGGATTTGTACAGTCCCTCGACAAGCACTATTTAAAATTAATTAATGATTTTTTTAGTTAATTATTTTACTAGAAGAAACGTTTTTGGATTTGAGTTGAAAGTCAAAGTCTAAGAATTTCACACTATCTCGAACTTCCCATTCCTTGAAATTTGGGTTGAATATTGGCTCAAACAAAAACTTTGATAAACTTTCTCTAAATATTTTTTTAAATATATATTTTTTTTTCAATTACACTTTGTCCTTCAAACAGGTAAGTTTGTATGTAATGAAATCTCTATTGCTTGTAATACTCAAATCTGCACCAGCTTGTTGCAGATTTCTGGATATTCCAAAGTAAGAAAAGTTCTTACCTCCCTAGATAAAATATTTTTAAAATATACAAAGTTTTTTGATTTTTTTACCAGATAAGCACTTTGACAAATTCTATGAGAAATTCCAAAATTACTCGCATCTTCATATCTACTTCCTGCTCTGTTGATTATAGATATGTGTGCCAATTCTGAGGCTTCATTTTCGAGTGAAACGAGAGATGTGCCATTTTTCAGAAAAGAATACTAAAAATTTAGAATTTAAAATAATAATTATCCAAAAAATACATTCAAATTATAGTTATCAGAATTGGAAATGGATTGATTTTGGACTTTTTGAACAGCTGAAGTAAACTGTCTATAAAATAATGATTTTTTAGCGAAAAACATCTAAAAAGAATTTACAAAATTTTATTTTAAAAATTTTTATACAACTTTTTACCTGTCTCAAAAGACAATTTCCCAACATTCCCTGTGAATTAATACTTTTTCAAACAACTAAACCTCAAAAAAAGTTTTAAAATGTTGATTGACGAGGGTGAATTTTACAGACAACTATATTTTTATTTTCAATTGTCGTGGAGATTTAGCAAAAAATTTTAAATATTAAAAAAATTAATTCAAGTGTATTTAATTTTTAATACAATATTAAATCATAAAAATGTTCAAGATCAAAAAGGTCACCATCAATATTATAATTATAATTATTTAAAAATAGATAAAATTTAATAAAAAATAACAATTACATCTTAATATATTATAATATATTTACGGTATTTATAATAATATCATATCCCATAAAATGACGTTTTAAAAGAATTAAAAATATAAAAAGATTTAATTAAAACTACCCTAAAAACATAAAAATTACATGCGAATAAAATGTAAAATGTGAAAAAAGAGTGCCGCTATTTCACAATAGAAAAAAATACAATTATTGGCAATAAATTAAAGAAATGTAAGAAATCTGGTTGTAAAAATAAACGAGACCGAGCCCGACTGTGATTTTGCAGAATTATGGGGTAATTAACAATTTATAAACTAAAACGGTTTAGTTACTAAACTTAGTAGTAAGTTTAAAAGAGTACAAGTTTCCAAGTGTTTAAATTTATTTTATGATGTTTTTATGAGAATCCCTTTTGATCTCTGAGATTAGTGTGATTTTTCGCAAATTTTCGACCACTATACTCAACAAAGTTGAATGAATATTATTGTAAAAAACGAATCAAATAATATTAATAAAGAAAAATCCCTAGCGTATCATGAAGATATTTTCACATGTAACATTCATGTCAAAAATCGTGTAATAAAATCATCCAAATGACAAAATCGATCCAATCACTGCAATACAATGTCCATTTTAAAAATAATATATAATATACATTATGGAAAAGTTGACAAATTTTTTAAATTATTGCTCTTAAATGCTCGAAAGTATTGTAGAATTGAATTGCTGGTTTGTTTATCGACTTTGAAATTGCGCAGTCGTCATAAATTACGTTTTATTACCGGTTTAGCGGATTTTACTCTTTTATAAAACTTTTTATAAAATTAATATAAATTATTATAAATTTATTAAAAAATTTTTTTAAAATATTTAACCGTTATTCATTGAATAATTAATTTTTACATTACATTGTAAATTAACATTTATAAATACAACTAATCTAATAATTTTTAATAAAAAATTTTTATTGTGAAAATGTTTTATTATCTAATAAATTTAAAACATAAATGTTATTTCAAAATTTTAAGTCGTAAAATAAACTGATGCGAATTTTTAATCTCACGTACGTGGGTTCTGTTGAAAGTTGCCAGTTTAACTGTTAAACAATGTATATTAATGTAGATGTACATTTTTGTCAATAATTTTCATGAAAACTTTCCTCCATGTGAAAAATTTTTCATTTTTGAAGAGCTTTGAAACAGATACAGCTTTCAAGATAATTTCAGACTCTCAGAATAAAGATAGGACACATTTTATTACTTTTATTATATTATTGTTTCACAATTTTGTTCTTTTCCCAGGAATCTTTCGAATAATGGATGATTAAAACTTTTGAGTGAAAAGATTCTTTTGAAAAGACAATAATGATAATTATTATTTTATTATTTTATTATTTTTCAACAATAAATTATTTTAAAATAAAATTTTCATGAGAAATGAAATTCTGGACGTTAGAGACGAAATAAATTATTTCAAATAATTATAAAATTATAAAATTACTACAATAAAATACAGTTGTAATTATCCCACGTAATTATTATAATAATAATTATTCGGATTTTTAAAAACTTTTTATTATAGTAATAAAATTCCATAAAACTGTGCTCAACTATTATTATTTTTTTATTGCCGATATTTAAGAACTTGGATAATAATTATGGAATTTTATTACTATTTTTTACTTTCTATTGATATATGAGAGGATCCATAAAAACAGATTTTTGCCGTTATATCCAAAAATTGTGAAAGAAAAGATGTAAGAAAAATCTTTTTTATCAAATTAATTATATCGAATTTTAGAAAATTATTCTAATGAAAAAAATTTCGTATTTTTAATTTTTACAATTTTAAAATTACTTCCAAAGAGCTTCCGAGTTCAAAAAGTTGACTAGTTTTGTATTAATTTGTAAAAAAATTGTAAATAAAGTAAAAAGTACTTCCTATGAAATTATTTTAATTAAATTTCAATCATTTGACCAGTACGTCAAAATGTAACAAATTTCTGTTTATAAACAATACATTAAAATTTAATCATTAAATTATTCACTAAATAATTATTCAGAAAAACAAAGTTGTATGATAATATTATGCAAATTGTGACTCTTAAAACACTGTAGAGTTCAGTGGACACACATCTTTGTGGTCAGTTACAGGTCAATAATACATTTTAATGTCGGCAAACGAGGATATTCCTTTGATGTTTAAATTAACTTTATTCATTTAATGAATTTCAGAAATGACTTGTAATAAAAGTTAATAAGTCTAAATATATTAAGATGTTGTTAGTATCACAAAATCACTTTTAAAAACTAAATCGTGTTATGCATTATGCTCTCTAAATTTTAAATAAAAATGATTGTCCAAGTGAGATTTACTAGCCCTTTAAATCTCATTTTTCCTTTTCAATTATGTAATAATGTAAACATGATTCCGTAACTTTGAAAAGTTAAGACATAAAGTCAAGTTTCTGGACTCTACATTATAAAAAATATTTTTTGTTACTAGATTGTAAATTTATTACATGTCAAAATTAAAATTGAATAATTACAGCTTTATTGACAAAGAAATCAAGTGCATTTTTAAAAAACGTTTATAAATAATTTAAAATAAATAAATTAATTTTTTGAACAAAAATTAAACAAATATAAAATAAATTTGAAATAAGATGAAATCAAATCGTTACAATTTGTATGGATTTTTATGAAAGATAACTTATGATTTATGATTACTGTAAAAAATAAAATAAAATAAAATAAAATTTTCATATTTTTTAAAAATGGGTCGATTCGACATGTGTCAAAAAATACTAAATAAATATTGGAATATAAAAAACCACACGTCCGAAAAAAGCACAATTAATGTCACCAAATTACCTACTGATCAGTTCACGACAGACTGATAATTGTAGCCAATGATGGCGACTACATGTCGGTAAAGTCTAGTAAATGTGACTAGAAAATAGTGCAAAACTGACCAGAGTAACGTGGATGCTGTACATCTTTCAAGTAATAAGAATTTTCAAAATCCACATGTATGTGACAGGTTTCTTTCAGGCTGTGATTCGTTACACCTACCTGAAAAATTAATAAAATTTTATAGAAAATGCTGATTTATTGCTCACACAAAAGATTTTTTTCAAATTTCGAGAAAATATATTTCCCTTGCTGTGCTGTGGCGTTTTTAGAGCATGATTAACCAATGCATGCCAAAAAGTGGCAAATTTATATGAAGAAAATTTAAAAAAATTTAAAAATAAAAATAAAAATTAGGCGAAATTAAACTTTTCAAATTTAAATCACTTAAATTGGGCAATATAATCTTACATTTTATAAGGAATTTTTTTGCATTTTTCGTAAAAAATAAAGTGAACTATCGTTGGATACATAGAGCGCGCCAAATGGATAAAAATGACAATACCAGGTAGTAAACAAAATTTGTAAATATCCAGTAAATTACATTGGATTTTTGTAAAACAGTGTTGAACAAAATATGTGCCACATTGGAGTTGACGCGTGTCAACATGCTGCAGTGCACGACAGGCCACATTCCACTACATTGCAATGAAAATGGAACCGGGTGTATAATGAATCCTATTGTAAATTCAAGACATGTGAACGACATGAAATATCTGTGAGCTCTCAATCACGGGAGATAATTACAAACCAATGCATTTTCATACTACTTTTTATATTAAAATTTAGAAAAGGGATTTTTATTGCACCTAAAAATTTGTTTCTCGATACGAATCCTACACTACACTCACCACAAACTCACATTGTACAAACAGTGATAATCAAATTATTGCGTGGTGCAATGCACTGCTCTATCTAAATTTTAATTAGTTTGAAACTGGTGCATAAATCTAACAGTGAAAATTGTAAATTGTACAAACACGCCTTTTAAAATATGGCTTGTAATAAACCAACTCTTTATGGCCAATAAAACCAAGCAAAGAAAAAAGAATTTTTACCAGTAACGTGCAACAAAACGATAAAACCAAATCATTTACGTCGGAATTTCTCAAAAGTGTTTTAAACTGTCGTAAAGAAGCAATTTACTAATTACGTGCTCTTAAAAATATTTCAATTTCAATCATCGATATTCATATCATATTAGTTGTGTAATTGAATTTTAATTATCCATAATTATATTAGTAAGCTGAGAATATGAAAATTCAACAGCCAACTAGTTGATTTGTTTTTAAAAGTAATTTTAGACATTTCTTTTACCTGTTGCATCATGACCGATATTATTCCTAAAAATCATAGTGGTGGAGAAACTGGTCAAGTTGATTCTCGAGTGAGTAATCAAAATCAAATGTCTGAAAGCAGTAAAAGTAAAAGCAGCAATTTTGATTTTTCAGCAACTTCGGATTATTTTTCATGTAGTAGAAGAAGATCTACAATTGACACTTCGCGAGATAAAAACGAATACGATTCTCAAACGTACCATAGTCCGAATAAAAGCGATATTGATCAAAACGGCAATTTTAAAGATTGTGCATTTTCTTCCACGTCCACTCCAATTGTAAAAAAAAGAAACATTTCGATCAAAGTTGATCCCAATTTAACAACAGTTAAGCCTCTGTCTAACCAAGATCAATATAAAGCTGCTAGAAATTCAAATTTTTCTCACTGTCAAATTAAAGACCAGGTTCAATTACCTCCCAATGTTGCATGTTTAAATACCATAACTGAAAACTCAATTTTTTACAAATCATACACTTCTTTCGCATCTAATGAACTTGAAAAGGAAAAAGCTTTTAGAAACGATATAGTCAATAAACAATGCTACGCTCAAACTTCAACTCAAACCCCTTATAATACTCAATGGATGGGGTACAACCAACAAAATTTACTGTATTCTCAAGGATATAACATGCCGTCTTATCAGAATCCTTCCATCCCTCTTTATAATAGTCATAATTTACCAAATTGTAAACCTGTTCAAAATTACGAATATACAAATAACACGTGGCCTTTGAATGCGATAAATGATACTGCAAATAATAGGATGCAAATGTTTCAAAACCACAACCAAATACCACCTCATGTACCGAATTTTCAACTTCAACAGCATCCGTATCAATGGATGAATAACGTTCAGACAACTTCATTTCCAGAAAAAAGTAATTGAAAAAATTAATTAAAAAAAATCATGTTAAATTCAACTAAAATAACTTAATCCGCATCAGAATTTTTTTTTCAATTTTCACGTGCATTATAAAATTACAATGTAAATTATACGATTAGGAAAATTGTATAAACACGATTCAGACGTTATAAGACCCTCATGGGAATAAATACAAGTTAAATCGGCACTTTTATAGATTAATAATTAACAAGTCATAAATAACATTGTACAATTGGACTCTAACGAATAGAAAAGTAATTAAATTAATCCAATAAAGGTTACAATTTGTTACAAACGATTCCACAATGGAATAACAAAATATCACATTTTCAATGCCATTGTTTTGTTTAAATTTACAAACGTTTCATATAACAGCTTTTGTTCACAATAACTATTGTCTACAAGTTTATTTTAATTTAAAGTTTAAAGTAATATTATTAATTATTTTTTAGATGACCGAACTCGAACCAAAGAAAAGTATCGCATTGTATACACGGACATTCAACGGCTAGAATTGGAAAAAGAGTTTCATTTCAGCCACTATATAACAATCAGAAGGAAGGGTGAAATTTCAAGACTTTTAGGGTTATCTGAGCGACAAGTTAAAATATGGTTCCAAAATAGGTACACGTGTTTTTAAATTATTTATAAAATTTATAAATCATAAATATATATATTCTAACGTACACGTACAATGTACAATCGTACATACATACGTCAAACTGACACCCGTTGTTAACAATTAACTCATCAAAATAATAAACCGAAAATATACAATTAATAAATTTTATATTACAGGCGCGCAAAAGAACGAAAATTGAACAGAAAAAATTACCAAGAAACTAACGATACCCCTCAGGCATAAACATTGAATTACTAAAAGCAAAACTTTACACACGGTTGTTTGTAAATTTATACAATTTCAAAATGAAAAAAATTATTATTTATAAAATTTATATTTAAAAAAATTGTACAATTTTCATTTTATCTGTTTAATGTTCCACAGTCCATCGCCAATGTAATGTAAAACTTCGATGGCTATTCCTTTATTAATCTTTTCTCTATAAATTTAAAATTTATATAAAACAAAAGAAATTATAAAAAAAGTTTTTTTAAATACACGTCATTTGTGGACATGGTCATTTTCCCTACGGCTAGAGCGTGAACTTTTGATGGAACATAAATAGCCTAAATATAAAATTAATTTGAAAAAAATAAAAATAAATCGTTTAAAATACATTACGACAATTTCATCCTTGGCTACTAATGACATTTTCCCTCCTTTTGATGTCAATCCTGGACACATAATATTTGCTCCTCTAAGAATAAAATCAATTGCTCCGTCATCAGCCTGCATTTTAGGCAAAATATATGGAACTAATATAAAATAAATAATAGTCTCGAATCAATTACACTTGTGTATTGTGATAAGAGAAGGTATAAAATTCTGTCTGTTGTCTCTGAAAAATAAAACTTTTCCTTCAGGTGAAGAAATTAATTCAATGTATTCGTGGCTAAAAAATAAATTATTTTCAAATTTTTATTTTCAAAAATATACCATTTTACTAGTTTGAGATTTTTCTTGGGTATAATGGATTCAAAATACTCATCATTGCAACAGCTATAAATTGTTTGCATTTTATTTCGAATATCACGACTTGCGGACGATTTCATTTGAGATATTCCACTTATAGACTCTTTGGCGGTAAATCTAGAATAAAATAAATATAATTTTTAAAAAAAAAATAACTTTTTGAACATTTTGAATCAATTTTGATGGAGAATATAAAAAATTATTATAAATAAATAAACTACAATTTTTATTAAAATTAATGTTTGTTACTATGAATATTAATTTTAAAAAATTTTAAAGTTATGTTGAAAATTTGAAATTTTATAAATTATTACTTTTATAATTGGATAATTCAATCTTAAATAAATACTTTTTTGACAAGATGGAATTTAGATTGTTTTTTAATCTAATTTTCAGTACTTTTATAATAATTTTATAACAATTATAAAAATTATCGGCAACAAAATCTTCAAAATGAACCCTTATTATTTAAAAAATTTTTAAAATCGGATATAACCACAATATAATGTACTTTATATGGACCGCATATAATAAAACGTTAGACATTCAGTAAACAAACTTTATATTTACTCTATTTTCTTGTGTAAAATATTTAATAAATATTACAAGATATGGTATGAAATTCGTACACCCAGCCTTACTCTTATATTTTAGTAATTAATTAATAAAATAATTAATTAAAATAAAAATAAAAACCCAGTTCTTTTTGCAAATTTATGGGCCTATTCAATCGACAGAATAAAAAGCCATATTAGAGGAAATTGGAAATTGAGAGATAAAACAAGCGGGGAAGTTTGTTCAATAGTTAGAGTTTGTGTAGCCGGGGAGGGCTACACAATAGATACTGTAAAAATACACATTACAAAATTTATATAATTTTATATCGATATTTTATTAATCATTAATTAGGGCAAAAACAGTACAATATTATTTCATAATTACATCATTGGAAGATGTGCCACAATGAAAGTGTTTTTTACAGCAGAAGGGGAAACGTTTAATGGTAAAGTAAATGGCATTCTTTTAGAATTTGATATCCGAGAATATACAGATATCGTTTACTTGAAGACGTCAAAATTAATGTTAAACCGTGAGAATTTTACTTTACCACCTATTCTCTTTCACAACGATACTGAATATTATGAAACGTATAAATGTCTTGATAGTTTGACTTACAAGGTTAATCAGAATTTTGGCGGATATTTCTTGAACATGATAACGGTCAGTAATTTGAAAATTTTGCCTGTAAGTAGAGGAAAAGAGCAGTTTACAAATAGAAGTAATTAATATTATTGATATTGTTTATTATTTTTTAATTTTTTTCAGATAACGATTGTATCAAAGACAGTTTCCCTCCAAATATAAAAGTGGACAAGCACAACTCTTACCGCCTCTACTACACTTCTATAAAAGCTTTTGCAGTAGTACTGATAATCATTTCTATTCTAGGAATTATGGGATTATTAGGCTACGGAATAAAATACTCAAAATTCAAAATGAGTAAAAGCATGAAGAGTGAATACGAAGTTGTAAACGTGAAACAATAAATATTTATAAAAATTTTATTTTCAAAATCAATCTGTCAAATCCACTTTGTGTAGTTTTTTACATTTTTTATAAGCATTAGTAAATATTGACAGTATTATAAGAAATGAAATTTATTCTGCTTTTGATAGTTATTCTCACAGGTATTAAAAATGAAAAAAAGTAACTTTTTAAAATAATAATTTTTAATAGTTTCGTGCAACTGTGACTGGTTTAAAAGCATTAAAGCTTCATTAAGAGGTATTTATAAATAGTATTTAAAATTAAAATTTAATATATTATTTTTTTAAGGTTTTTGGAAAATTACAAATAGAGACACTGGAGAAGTTTGTGCTTTAGTAAGGGCGAATATATATGCAAATCTTTATGATGCTCAGAGGGTAAGTACTACGTACTAAGTAGAGATAAAAATGTGTAAAATATGTAATTTAATTAATTCTTTGATTAGAAAAGTGTCAAAGTTTCATTTACTAACGAATTGGTTCATGTAAGGTGCAAACGAAATATAGTATTTTTCAAGGTTTCAAAAAAAACTTCTAATCGTGTTTTATATTTTTTTTGTATTTTAGGCAGATAGTAAATTGATTCCTGGAAGAAATAATTATATAGCCTTACGATTTAAATTCAATCAAGGTTATTATAACCTCGAAGAAGCTGTGATAGTGATAGATGGTAAAATGAAGCGCCTTCCTGAGATATTATTCCACAGACGTACTAAACAGGATGAAGCTTATCAGTGTTTTTCCGTGATAAAACATAATACAAAAATAACAATTGGAAAATATCATATATCATCAATTATTGTGTCTGATTTGAAAATTATGGTCAACTCAAAATTAACAAAGTTTCCAGATAAATGTAATTTTTTCAAGATTAATTTACAAAAATCTGGAAAAATGTTTAAAATGTTAATATATATTATAAAATTCGAAATAAACGATCAAATTAATTTTATGTTCAAAATAGTAGCTTAAAAAATAAAAAATTCTCGAAAATAACTTACCAACGTATTTAAAAATTAAAGATATATATTTTTAATATATTTTCATAAAAAGTAAAAAATTCTGGAAATGAACTATCCAAAGTATTTAAAAATTAAATATATTTGTATAAAAAAACAAAATTTCGAAATGAACTATCAAACGTATATATAAATACTTATGAAAAGTAAAAATTTCTTGAAATAACACTAGTTTATATTATTTTATTTAGTCGTACAGTGCATCCCTACCAAAATGTTCCATTCTAAAGACGGATACGCTGTCCAGCAGCTTATAGACAATGATTCAAATTTGATATATCTGACCGTAATATCTTGGATAACTTTAATCATTTCTACCAGTGCAATTTTTATTCTATTATACATATTGATAAAGAATAATAATTCACACATGTCATTGATTTCTAAAATTAAATCGTTAAAAAAATAAACCGGGTTTAATATTTAAATTAACAATCCGCAACAACTTGTAGGGAATACAAATACCTAGTCGAAAAAATTGATCTAAAATGATGAATTAAATTTTAAAGTTATTTTCTAAGAAATAAAAAATAAAATAAATAAGAAATTAAATAATGAAATGTAAATAAAACTACATTTGCCCTTGAAAGATTCAAACGATACAATTCATATGCCTCTAAATTGACTTTAATCGCGATTGATAGCATCTAAACCAATATAAAAAATATAATAATAAAACAAACTTATCAAGATATTAAATTGAACGTGTATATAATAATCATTGATAAACAATATTGCATTTAAATTTGTATGATAAATTTTAAATTTTACGATACTTTAGAATAAAGTAAGTCTAAAAGTAAATAATACAACTTATCATTAAGTCACTATTACAGTATTTATACAATTGAATCAAACAAAATATAAAATACGCTTTTAAACAATCTTTAAAATTTAAAAAACACTTTAAAATGTATTCTGCAAAAAATGAATCGAAAATTGAATACGAACAGTCTCAAAAAAACAACACGAATGATAATTGGTCTTGGAATGCAAGCTTAAATGACGCAACAGTGAGAATATTGAAAAATTCATTATAATTTATAAATAATTATTTTACCCCCAAGTTGCAATTCTTCGATTATCCGATCAACACTCAAAACGAAGAAAACTCTAAATTACTAAAAAAACAAGTTTATTATATAAAAAGAAAATGTAAAAACTCAAAAAAGGAAAGAGATGTAATATGGGGAGCATGGGATAGAGCGGAATTTGGTTTTTTAAAAATAATTTACAGGATTAAAAATTATAATATATAGATGAATACGAGTCCAGCAAGTTAAAAATGGACAAAAATATAGAAAATGAGGTGAAAATAATTAAAATTTTAAAAATAATATTAATATTACAGTATATGTACATAAAAGACAATTTTATCGATAATACACCTGAAATTTTAAAAATTACATCAAAAGAAAATGCAAATAAAAATTTTAAAATTCATATTCTAAAACAATTGGAAAAGTATGAAAACAACTCTAGCGGGGATTGGGATAATTCTCTCTTTGAATTTGGTTTATACAATAATTTTTAGTACATTTTTTAAATTATTTTTTTAGATTTCAATTTTCAAGATGAAAAATTTAAAAAATTGGATGAAAAAACAATTGATCAATTACAAAAAACCAACAATAGAAAAGAACACATTATTCCTATTCAAACTCCAAATAAGCCTAAAATAATGCAAAAAATACACAAAACAACAAAAAACATAAAAATTTTGAAAACTCAGTCTCTAGATAACATTAATATAATTAACATTAAAAGAATAAAATCAAATTTACCTGGAGTTTCCAAAATGGACAAAAGGTTGGAGAAAAATATAAAAAGTTGTAATTTCGACAAAAATGATTATTTATCTTCAAAAAAGTTGATAAAAGTAAAAAGTCACAAAATTTCTTCAAAAAAGAAAACTAGAGGGATATTTCTCTGGGAATTTCTCATTGAATGTCTAAAAAACAAGGAATATAATCCAGAGTATATTAAATGGATAGACAAAAAGGTTAAAAAGTTTAAACTCATCAATACTAAAATGATTGCTGATTTATGGGGAAAACAAAAAAATAGGCCTCAAATGACATATGAAACTGTAGCTAGAGCTCTCAGGTAAAAATAATTTATAAAAATATATTTTTAAACTTTAGATATTATTACACGAGAGGAATTCTCAATAGTGTTGAAGGTGAGCGTTTAGTCTACAAATTTGGAAATGTTGATATTTGTTAAATAATATAAAGCAAAAGCATGATTTTAAAATAATAGAACAATATAATTATTTTTTGTAATAAAAAACACTAATCTATATATACAATACAATATTATTATAATTTTACAGTTTTGTCGTTTTTTCAGCATCTTTGGTAATTTGCATACAATTCATTCCTTCCACAACACTACTCAATTGCGACATGTTGAATAAACGAGAGATTTTGGAAAATATTTCAATTTTTTCAATAAAAACTCGACATTGATTTTTATACTCTATTTTACATTGGCAAAAGTTGTTGAAGGAAATTTCCTTTTCCTAAAAACTATTATTAAAAATTCAACAAGTTTTAAGTGATAAAAATTACACATTCTGTACATACTTTTGTTCCATCCTTGACCATTCTAAACGTTTTTTCTACATCATGAAGTAAAATTTCTTCAATTTCAATAGTTTCATAAATTTGATCGCAATTGATACATTTTACACTCAGTCTAAATATATTTTTTTTAAATTAAAAAAAATATACGATATAAATACAAATTATCATTTCCTGAAGCAAACCAATTTATAGTATGATCGGAACAAATATCTATACTTCTGGAGAAATTGCACCCATTACAAATAACCTAGAAAAAATTAAAAAAATTAAAAATATTTTTATAAAAAAAATTACTTCCGGTATCACAAACGTGTAATTCAAATCTATAAACTCTGACTTGTCTGAATAAATATCCACATCAAATATTTTCAATAGACTCTTTTTCAATCTCAAAATATCCGATTTTACTACTTTATCCAATTGAAAAACTTGGCAGATTGCAACGATAAAATACAAAATAATGTTTTTTATATAAATGGAATCATCCTTTTGATTGTAAGGTAGAAAACTCCATGTCTTCTCCGTTTCTTTTTGAATCATGGCCTTGACTCTAGGTTGGTTTGAAAAATGTTTACTAGCAAATAAAAATAGTTCATTGGATAAGTCTTGTTTGACTAAATTGGAGGCAAATTGTTTCAATTCAGGGTATTTCTCTACGTACCATTTTGAACTTTGCTAGATATAATATTATTAAAATTGAAAATTTTAGCATTTTATCACTTCTCCATCTTCAACATCATCAAATTGGACATTTTCAATTGCTCTTTTTTTGAAAACAGGATTGGATAAAACTTCATGGCCATGTTTAGAAATAAAATCGGATATTGAGACAACATAACCGGCAATAAACGACTCGAATGTTGAACGAATATCGAATATTTCAGGGAAATAATTAGCTAGATTCCATTTACTATCAATGATTGGCTAAACAAACAAAATTTTTAATGAAAAAATTAATATTATTATTTTTAATTGTTAACAAATTTAAAACACATATAATCATTTATTTCGTGAAATTGTTACTTTTTATTGAAACATTTTTAATTTTAAACACATTTGATCAGCTATTTCGTAAAATTTTGATTTTTTATTGAAGCATTATAAATTTAAAATACATTTAATCATTTATTTCATGAACTTTATACTTTTTATTCAAACATTTTCAATTTTTAACACATTTGAACAGCTATTTCGTGAAATTTTGACTTTTTTTTTCAGATGAACGTTTATAAAATTATACTAAAAGTACATCATTTCCAAATTGCTCAATTTCACCATCTGCATCATCAAACCTACTTTCGTCATTAATATCGTTCAAAATACCACAAAAATTGTTCTAATAACATAGATGATAATTTACAAATATTTTTAAATCAACAATCCAATTACCGAGTCTTTCCACATTAGAATCTTGAAATAATTGTCGGTATTAAACTCTAAAAGCTTAAAACATGCATTTTTCCCAACACAGTCACAAAGATATCTTGTATACGCCATTGAATCTCCTATTGTACTACGCTTTGTATCAACAATTAAACGACTAAATGTCGCATGAATAATGTTTGCTCCAAGGGATTTAAAGTGACAAATTAACTAATAAAATGTAGAAAAATATTTTAGCAATTTATAAATCATATTATTACTTGAAAACATAATTTTTTCATGTACATGCTAATCAAATTCTTCAAAGCTTCGTCGTAAAACAAAGAAGACGGTAATCGAAGCCATCTAAAATATTATTATATAAATAAATATAATATAAAACTTGTAAAAATGCAACAATTGCACTTGAGATAATTTGTTACCACTCTTTATTAAATCAATCAAACTCTGCACTACTTGTCGTAAAATTTTAAGACTGGCTATTGTTAAAATTTTTTCGTCAAAATCTTGGATACTTTTTTCAGATTTTCCAGAAACAATGTCCAATAAAGACTGATGTGCCAACATGTCATAGCTGTTTTTATTTCCACCTTCAAACTCGACAATCTGTTCAAACTAAAAACATATAAAGTAGAATAAAAACAAACAAAATTATACCTTAAGTGTGGCAGTTATAGCCATGTTTGAAACTCCAATATCAGCACACACGTCACAGCAAAAGGTAGAGTCGTTGATTAAAACAAAAGAAGAACTCTCCGTTTCCGTTCTGAACAATATTAAAACTATTTTTAATTGTGAATTACGTTTTACAAATCTTATTACTCGTCATCTGAATATCCGCTTCATTGGATTCGGAGCACCACCAAATATGATTACTTTTTTTTAAAAATGAGGCATACAACAAATCAATCGAATAAATGTGTAAATTTTCAATTTTGGACAAATAACCGACAGGAATTTTGTAATAGCCAGCTTTGAAAATTAAATCTTGTAAGTTTTTTTTGAAGGAAAAGAATCTATCAAACATTTCTCCGACAGCTATTTTTCTCCATTCCAACAATCGATACATATTTTCACTAATTAAAATAATGATTTAATAATCTATATTAAATAAAAATTCTAAATTTCACGAAATAAATAAGTAAATGTGATTAAAATTGGAAATATATGAATAAAAATTCTAAATTTCACGAAATAAACGATCAAATGTGTTTAAAAAATAAAAAATAAAAATTTTTTACTCGTGTTCATGATTGAGATATATTGACGGATAACTTTTAAAAATTGAATCAAGCATTTTCTCCATCATGATTCTATTCTCTAATATTTTAAATAATTTAAAATTCATTCAAACTGACCTATATGACAATCATAGACAATAATCCTCTTTGGAGCGTTTTTCAACGTTTCATTTTTAAACTCTTTCAATACAAATTTAATTGCCTGTTCGAGAGTGACGCATTTCACGATAAACTCAAAATCAAACATTAAAAAAGTGCTTTTAACAATTGGGTCCAATTTTTCTCTAAAAAAATTTAAATATTTATAAAAAATAAACAAATTACATCAAATTGGTGTAAATCTGTTGAATATTTATATCATCTGCATTTTTAGCTTTTTGCACAAAAAATATAAATGACTTATTCAGAGGAAGAATAAAAAAAGCAAAAAATTCCACATGCCCGCTAAAAAGTATAACAACCTTGAATCAATATTAATGAAATTTGTAAAAAACCTTTTATGGTGATACATGTAAAAATCCACATTCTTATCAATATCAAAATTTTGCAAATATTTTTCATCAGATTCCACAGCTTTAGACTCAAATTGTGTCAAAGAAAAGTTTTTATTCTAAATAATCACAATTTAAAAATAAGTTATTTTAAAAAGCTTACAGATATATCAATATCCGAACAAGTATTTGAATCTAATCGGCACATACACCCTAGATTTTCTACAATCCTAAACATTATGGGGACTCGTGTCTCATATATGGCGATTACGTTGTCGTTATTGGTCAGAATTCTTAAAAAAATTTTAAAAAAACGAAAAAAAATAAACAAAATTACCGCATAAAATCTTTGTAATCGTTTCTTTTCAGTGAATATTGAAACAAATTTACACATTTTTGAGATCTGGGAAGCATTTTCTTAACCATAATGCCTAATTAAAAATTACAAAAATGTTACCATCAAATTTTGATACCTCGATATTTTTCGTGTTGAGGTGGTTCATTATAATTAATATATATTATCTTTTCATGCATCAAATTTACGCTAGTTATAATCCCATCATATAAAATCCACAATTTAAAAAAATCATCATTCTCACGAGTAATCTGAATAAAAAAATTATATAAAAAATTATCTATAAATAAATACCTGAATTAATGACCAAGTAGACTGTAAAATATTCATGCACGATTTTTTAAAAAGCGATTGAATAGAAGAATCGGTAATAGGTTTTCGTTTCTGACAAATATTAGAACCAAAAACACTATTCTTGTTGGTTAAATCATGAGAAATATTTTTATAATGTTTATGTTGTTGCATCATAAACTCCCACTTTTTCTTGTGAAACTTTAACCAGACATTGAATGATTCTACAGAATTTCCCTTTTCTGGTGCATTACCGAAAACTTGACGCCATGTTTTTGTAAAATCAAAAGAAGGAATATTAATTTTTGACTTGATATTGTTATTATTGCAATTATTATAGGCTTTTTTGTAGGATTGTTTCTTTCCGTAAAAAATGTTTTCAGTTGGAGCTGTTATAGCGATTTTATTTGAATTTACACCATCTTTTGATTTGGTGAATTTTGAAAACATGTCAGTCATTTTATACTGTTGGTGAGCTTTTGTGTTTTCATTTATTTTCTTCTTTAGCCAAGTAGGATGAATACACCGCTTAACTGGATTTTCAATTCCTTGTATGGCTGCGGGAATTGTGATAATTTTTTGAATGGTACTTGTTAATCTTTCAATGTAGTAGTTCCAATCAATATATTCTCGGATATCCTCCGTATCATCGATATAACTAACTTTGAACCATTTTCGAAGAAAGTGTTGTCGTATTTTTGTCTCAGACTGAAATATAACGACCGGGACTGCTCTTTCGCTTACAGGACTACCATCAGGCATTTTACTAATAATGTATCTACAGCAAAGACCTTTATCTTTTACAATTTCATCGCCTAAATGTTAAATATATATTTTATTACGTTTTTTTATGAAAAAATGATTTAGTACTCAAATATTTTCAATTACAAACACATTTTATTGTTTATTTCGTGAAATTTTGACTTAAAAAAACTTTATACCCAACAACTCTGCTAATCTCCTAGCTGTCGTAATAGAAGTGGACTTTAATTTCCCATACTCTGATAAACTCTTACTCATACTTCTACTCTCCGCAATCAATGCAAAAAGCTCTACATCACTCATATTCTCAGCTCTATTGTACAGCACATCTAACCAATAATTGGCAGATTCTGCCACAGCATCATAGCATTCTTTTAAATTACTCCCTTTTAAAAAATTCTCAAATATATTAGACTGAAAAATTTTAATCAACTGCAACTCTCCTCTTCGTTTTACTTCAAAACCTTTCAATTCCGCCAGACTACTATCAAGATTATAAACACAATACCTTTTTTTCAATTTCTTACCCTCCTCCTTTGAAGCTGGGAGAATCATGGCCAAATATGGTCCATCAACTTCAAAAAAAATAGAATTTTCAGCAGAAATTGAATATTTTTTAGAATTTGCGTCAGACAAAGTATGATATTGATGGTTTGTGAATTTTTTCTTCACCATCATATTTAAAATGGCACCGGGATATGAAATTACAACCTTTTGCTTCTTATCATTTTTAGTAATAATAGTGTACTTTTGAGGATAGGAAGATGGTAACATGCACCATATTCCATCTGTATCAAGTTCCAAAGGACGTCCAATCTTTTCAATAATGTTACATGCCGATTTAATAATTTCTGCCCCTGTCTGACACACTACTCCCGCCATTTCCATCGAATACCACCTAGAACCTTTTCTCATAACGTACCCGTAAAAAGAATTTAATATGCACTTGTGAGCTAATTGTAATGAATCGTAAAGGATGACCATTCCGTTGGCTTCATTAATTGATGTAACTTCATTTTTTTCTGTAGCTTCAGCGTGTAAACCTTTCCACTTTTTAGCCAAACCTTTATAAGTATAACGACGATCTCTGAATGATTTAACCGTGTCAACGTAAAACGAATTTTCACGCTGACAAACAGTGACATTACAAACCTTTTCTTTAGTTAGTCGGATTCTTCTATAAGCTTTCTGGCAAAATGTAGATAATCTTTTTCTAGTTTCTTCAATTCTTTCCGCTTTGGGTAATTGGTGAAAAGCACGACTTTCAGTAACCATCTTTGTCGAATTGAATAATACCTTTTTTCGAGTAAAAAGTTCACTTTCTAGTTGCTTCTCAATTGATGCAATTTCATTCTTATCCGCGGGAAACATGTCTCCTCTCCACGTCCACTCCATCGTTTTTTGACACTTTGCATCGGCTTTATTGAAATCACAAGCTCCGCAAATTTGTTCATTTACAATGGCAGAAGGTTGCAATCGATTGGTAAGAATTATATTTGGATACATGGCACTCACATCAAGATGGTAAATACAAGGTAGTTCACATCTAACGTTATTTTCTTGCAAATCTTTCAGCTTTTCACAAATGTTATTTTTTACATCGTCGAAATTGAGTACATCTTCCATCAAAACGCCTTCTTCTTCATCCAACGTGTGAATCAAAGTTTCTGAGACGTTTTCAATCATGTGTGCAATTTCTTCTTTATCCAGTCGGAATTTATAAGGAATATTAGATCTGAAAATGCCCGATTCAATTGCTTCCACATGCCCACCTACATATGTCTGCGAAGTCAACCATCGACCTTCTGGCGTAAAGTTGGTGTCTTCAAATTTCATTTTATTGGGGTAAACTACATTCACTTTAAAAGCTTCAATCATCAACAGAGATTCGCATAAAGTCCCACTGCCTTTTCGTAACACCAAGTCTGCATTTAAAGGGATAATTGTACATAAAGCGAAGATAAATGGATGAACATACTGTTTGTAGAGATAATAAGTCGCCAATGCATCGGAAACGGAATATGTAGCCATTGTTTGAGGTTCTTCCATAGCCATCCTGACCATGTCTTCCGGTTCCACTTCTTCAGGATTATATCTCAATTTAGCCCTCGCCACTGCCTTTAAATTTTGACTCCCCATTGGTAAATAACTGTCCCTCTTTACCCAATTGAAGCAGTCCAAATGGTAAGCAGCATGGCATTCAAAAAAGTCTGAATCATTTTTCTCCACGCCTATTTCACTACTCATGCATATTCCATGAAATTTTGCCCTGTCATTGACAAACGGCCAATCGAAAAAGTCGCCATTATAAGTAACGAAAATGTTTGGTTTTATTTCTTGAATATGAAGAAAAAACCTCTCAATCGTGGCCTTTTCATCCAATTCGTTAAAGATTTTAAATTTACTGGAAAACTCTGGCTTTGGAGCAAATGTAAAATCTTCAATGTCCTGAGAAACGACGCTTCTATTAATAATTAAAAACCCCATCGAATCAATCATGTAGCTAATCATCATGACTTGATCGAATTTGGAATTTGGAAATTTCAAAGGTAATTTGGTAGTTTCGATATCATATGCTAGTACTGACGGAGTGAGAGGAGCGACAATTTGATCGTTTGGTTTGATGGTCGGAGTATCAAAAGCTGCTCTAGTTTCAACATCATACCACTTCCCCACGTTAATATTATTGTCTATTACTGTTCTCATACACACTGAAACATCATGTTCTCTCAATTCTACAATATTGTCACTTGGAGAAATGAAACTATTTTTTTCTGTCTCAACATTTACATTTCTAGAATAATGCATAGACACTAGATTAAAATAAGTTTGTTTTTTTGCATCTTGGTTTGTCACAGGACTAATCATTTTAAACAAGTCCTTTTTAACTTGGATTAAATCTTCATTGTTGTAAAAAATAACTTTGATTGTTTCTCGGACCATTCCACTGAGGTGGTTTTTCAGGTCTAAATCTTCCTTTTCTTGTTGGACAATTGTAGCGATTTTTTCAGGGTATCTATTTGCGATAAATGTTATAGTTTCGTTGATAGTTCCATGTTTAGGGATAATGTAAAAGTATGGGTGGTACATAAAGTCGAGTTTAAAACGACCGCCGTTTTGTTCGAGAAAGTAAAATGAGACTGCACTACATTTTACGCTTTCTTCGTTTATAATGGTTGTTTCTTTAAAATTAAAGAGCCAGCCAGTCTTTTTAGTGAAATTTTTCATTTTATAGAAGCAGTATTTTTTATCCACAGTTTCTGCCTTGTCGATCAGTTCAGATTCGTCCAACTGCAATCTAGATTGATAAATTTAAAAATTTAAAAAACAAAGGTAATATACTCGTCGAAATAAGTTGCATGTTTTTCCATGTTTGATTAATAAAAAATTTCAAATTTGTTTAAATATATTTATTTATAAATAAATAATTTCGAAAATCGCGGCATCAACTTTATTTTCTCAGGTTTATATTAATTGTCTCATTGACAACACTCTTTTATCGTCAACAACGTGACAAATTTTAATAATTTTCTGAAAATGAATGCATTTGGAGAAAAAACAACCTTCACATTCGACAATGTGAATTTACTGCCTTATAAATTAATATTGTCAACTTTATCAGGGAATAATTTGGAAATTTCATCAATACACTCGAATGAAGAATTTGTTGGACTGACGAAGGACGAAATATCGTTAATTCGACTTTTTGATAAATTAACAAATGGATCAACTTTTAAAATATCTCCAGATGGCTCCAAATTCAGTTATAAACCGGGATCTCTTGTTGGAGGGAGTTTTAGTCACGTTTGTGGTAAAAATTGTCCAATTTCATATTACCTGGAACCAGTAATGCTCCTCTCTCCGTTTGCCAGAGATGAGATTAATATAACCTTTACTGGAGTCACTCATTTACAGGAATACCCAACAATTGATTTTATAGAATCGTCCTTGGTTCATTTTATGCGAAAGACGCTAGTTAACATTCATTCCGAATCTACTTGCAATGTTCAAATAAACCAGATTAAAAACGCCATATTTCCCTTTTCGGATGGTGTGGTGAATTACAAATTTACACATGCTCTTTCTACTGGAGCTCAAAGACTCGAACCCATTTTATTTCAAAAAAAGTCAAAAATTCGTAAAATTTACGTTTCTTATTGGAGAAAAAATGTACCCAAATCAATAATTAATATCAGCATTAATCAAATTTCAGATGCTTTAACCAAATACACTCCCATGTCATACATTAGTTTCACAGAAAGCTGCAATAAAAATAAATTTTTCAAAAAAGGAAAAGTCGAGAAATGTGAAGAAATTGAACATGTCAATCAAAACGCTTATGGGTTTATAATACAAGCAGAATCGTTAGATGGTTGTAGAGTATGCGCGGAAGATGGCTGTTTTTCTGGAAAGTCTGATGATGATAAAAATAATGTTTTTGACACGGGGGAAAAGACAGTGGAAAAGTTTCTTCATAATGTTTGTTTTGCCGGATGTATATCTCCAGAATTGCATACGATGTGCTTGTTATTTATGGCTCTATCTGGTGGAGATGTTTCAAAGTGCACTTTTGGACCTCTATCAAATAACAGCATGAAATTTCTACAACTTGTTAAACTATTTCTCAACATAAGATTCAAAATTGATCATATTGAAAATCTAGACTATAGTGTGAGTTGCAAGAGTGTTAATTATGTAATTCCCAGTTATTCAAACTTTTAATTTTAGGACAAAATATAAATATATTTTTTACTGTACAAAGTTTATTAATCTTACTATTTTTCTTGCATTTTCGCCATTGTATTTCTCAAAAGTAGTGTTTCTCAACATGGATAAACGAGGAATGTTTTTGAGAAAAAAGTCATTATCGAGATCAAACCATACCATGTTTTTTACTTGATTGTCATTTTCAGATTGTGACATGATTGTATTTAATTGAAAGTGACAAACGTGAAATTTTTCTCCGTCTGTAGCAATTGACTGGACACATGGAGGGGATTCATCATTATTATTTTTTACAAGCGCCAAAATTTGAAGTGCTTGGTTGTAGCAGGAATATATTAATTTTGATTTGATACTTTCTATATTTTCGTATTTATCAACCGTGAAAAACACCGTTTTTATGAATTTGGAGCAGGATAATTGATCGACATTTTTAAAACCTAAATATAATACTTTAGAATCTATAGTTTAGATTATTTAAATTTAATTTTCACCTGAATTTATGTAATCTTTTTCATAAATATTTGTCTTTTCTAAATCTACCAATTCTGAAATTGGGTACATGTTGGGTAGTTTTTCATTTTTTGTCTTTTCAATTTCTTGTAATGTAGCGAATCTTGATACTGGATTTGAAGAGTGTATGACTGAATTGTAATGAAAATTCAATATGATGGGATTTTCTAAAAGATAATTTAAAAAGGTCATAATTTCAGGAAATATTAAATAAAAAAAACCTTTATACGTAAACAAACTTCCTGTTTTTAAATTTTCAACATTCGTCCAATTGTAATTATTATTATTTAGCAATGGACCTTTGTAGAAAGACGCAATATTTATAAAACCGTTGATAATATTTTTGCTATTTTTTTTATATAAAAATATTTTATTTAAATTACCATATTACATCCTGAGGTATTCCATACTCTGCCTTAAACTTCCACAATGGTTTTTCGAGTCTTTGAGAACGGGGTGGTAATTTTTCTTTAGCATAAAACCAAAGATGACTCCTCATAATCAATCTTTTGACACTAATATCCTAATAAATTTAATAAATATTGCAAAAAATAGTAGTTTTACAAAATTATCAGAAAATTTAATTTTAAAGTCTTCTACGATTTTTGGCATTTCATTATCTTGTACGCAACTGTTGGTTAAAATCAAACTTTGGTTAAAACCTCCATCAGATTTACTAAAAAAGTCGATAAAAAATGCAGGTTTCTTGTGATAATTTGGGTCCAATTCGTCTCTTGGTGGTGGTTGAAAACGCACATCATTTGGAAGTTTCCATTCTTTAGTTTCTTTTAAATAATCTACCGGCCATTTATTGACATTTTCAACCTTTACATCTATAAATAACAGTTAATTTAAAAAAAAATAAACAAAATTACTGGCATTTAGTAAAAACGAAGGAATTGGCCGCTCATTAATCTCAATATGACCATAATTATTTTTCCAGAGACGTTTCAACAAGTATCTGTGTCTGTATATTTTGTCTTTCATTTTTAAGCAATATTTTTAAAATAAATAATTGTTATGGAAACTGTAAATGAATTTTATTTTACACGTTATTTTTGAAATAGCCAATTAAATTAATTGCAAATTGAGAATTATGATATAAAAACATTGTCTTAAAAATGCAAAAGTTTAGAAAATTGGCTACAAAATGTGTTGGAAGCAATACTTCCGATCAAATAGTTCAACAACTGCGAAGAATCTTTGATTCAGACGTCACAATCACACAAATAATGTCTAGAAACAAAAATCTTCAACAAATTAGTCCCTCAGGTATTTTTATTTTAAAAATATATATATTGTTCAGTTACAATCATCCATGTACGCAAAATTTAACAATCGAAATTCTATAAATTCCAATTCTTTGTCACCTGTAATGTCAAATTTTCTAAATAGATTTTTCATTGTTTTTGCGTCATTTATTCCAAAAAGAAATCCATAGGACAAAAATTCCTCCAAGCTAATTGATCCAGAATTGTCGAAATCCAACAGATTGAAAAGAATCTTGTCGTGATTATAGAAAAATATTTTTTGCTTCTTGTCTTTTAGAGCGACAATTATTGCAATCATAAAAATAAAGTGTTTGAAGAGTATGACTTCATTTTTTATTTTCTCTGAACAGAACAAATTAAACAACTTGAGTATTGTATCCAGCTATTTATTAAAAAAAAGTATTTTATTTTTTATTTAATCAATCACCTTGAAATTTGTCGTACATTCAAGAAAAGCTCGTGTACTATGAATGTCCAAGCCAATTTCGTCATAATTATCAATTTTTTTGTCCAATAATTTATTAAATATTTCAAAAATGACCAAGCTTTGAGAAATGTTGAATAGACACGTTTCATCGTCCAAATGCATTGTGTTTAGAATTGGCCAGTCGACTATTAAATCAATTTTTTGTTTTTTGTTCCAATTTTTCATCTTTTGGAAAATATTAAAATTCAATTTGACCGTTTTTTAGACTTGGAAATAAACCTTAAAAAGCTTGAAGGATTATATACTAAAAAAAAATTGTCTAAAATAGCGCAAAACTCTCCAAATATCTTTACTGACGATTTTGATCTAACGACCGATTTGAAACACATGTATCTCAACAACATTATAAATGTTAGTGAATATAATATCATCAATTCTGTGGTTTATTCTAGGAGTTTTAATAATATAGTGACTAGGCACTCTTTACTAGAAAGAATGGGGTTGTTTGTAAGACCTAAAAATCAACATGCCTCAACAACTAATCCTTCATTTAGTGAGGTAACATTTTCAATTTTTTTGACTGAAATATTTTTATATGAAGTAAAATTTTATTTTAGATAATGGATACTAGCAAGGAAAATTTTTGCAAAAATGTTGCATTCATTTCTTTGAATGATTACCACACCTTTTGCAAAATGATTGACTTGGAATTGAATCGAGAAAGTTTTTTAAAATATAATCCGTAATTTTATTCAATAAAATTTTATTTTTTATTTTAAACAAAGTTATTTGAAAAAGTTATCGCTTGTAGTTTTATAAATTTGTGGAAATTTTATATACAGTATTAAATAGTAGTATACTTTTAAAATAATATTATGTTTGTTTTTTTTAAAATATTTTAGAAAATAAGTTATCTTCGATTATTGTTTATTTTTTCGTCAGATTGAAAATATATATTAAACTATACTATAAAATGTCAAAAATGGTACTAAGCATTTTGTTCTTCGCATACTTTGTTTCTTTTGGATATTGTAATTTATTGACAAGTAAAATAATATTTAAAATACCACTTAGCGAGTATTAATAAATTTTTAAATATTAATATAAATTATTGGCAGAGAGTAACAAAAAAATTATATAATATATTAATTTAAAATTATGCAATGTAATATTTCGTCTTTAGACTGTCGGTTTTATAATTTAACCCATTTCATAAATTTTACTAGTTTGTAATTTTAATATAATTTAAAAATATTTTAAAAATAATTTTGTTTAAAATATTTATTTGCGATAATTAGGTGGTGAAGTTATTTTATAATTTTTTTAAACAGATCCTGATATCAGTGATTAATTACCTTTTTTTATATTAGATTTTTCTTGTCGTAAGTTGGATATATTTGTCATGATTTAAAAAACTACTTTAAATAAAAAAACTTATAATATATATTACAGCTTCAAGAGATAAGTGTACATTTTATTTTTGTCTAATTTAATTTAATTTTATCTAATTTTAAAATATAAATTTAATGTATAGCATATAAAACGGGTAATAAAATTTAAATAAATTATTTATTGAATTTCATGATGAATATAATGTTTTGAAATATTTTTATTATAATTAGAACAATTAAGTAATTAGTTATTAATTACAATAATAAAATTTTACAAAAAATTATACATTATTACAATTATGCTCATTTTCAGATGGTTGATAATTTTTTTTAAATTTTTTAAAATTAAATTAAAAAATAGAATGCTGTAATTATTCAAAATAAAAATATTTATTTATTAATTAATTAAGGTGGTAAAAGTTAACGAAAATTTTATATCTCGAATATTATAAATTTAAATTTAATTTAAATATTATAACTTAGAATGTATATTTTTTAATTTTTAGTTTAATTTGTTATAATTACATATTTTTTATAAATTACAGGCGGTGACAATTTAAAAATAATTTAATTAATACTAAATTTTTCATTTAGAATGTATTGATATAATTATATCGAAATTAATTAATTGTATGTTATTTTAAAATAATTTAAAGTGAGTAATATATATTTAAAAACTTAATATATATTCAAATTTTACGTTTAAGGAGGTAATTACTCGAAGAAATTATTAATTTTTTTAAAAATATTTTTAATTTAGGAAGTAAATTTATTTAGTTTAAACTTTATACTTTTATACTTTTATATTGATTTTTTTATTAGTTGGTATTTTTAGATGAATTTTTTTTTTTAAATTTAATATTTATAAGAGAGCAGTAATTAAAACTTATCCATAAATGAATGTTGAATTTAAAATTTAATTAGTTCGTAATAAACAAATTATTTTTTTAATTTTTAATTTAATTTTTTAATTTTTCAGCATGTGAGAAAAATTTATATTCAAAATTAAATAACCATAATTATAGGCTGTACATATTCTTTAAAATGCCTACATTTTATTGATTAATTTAATTATTAAATAATCTAGTCAGTATTGAAACAATTATTTGTCAATATTATTTTTTTAATATATATATTATAGATTGTAAATATATATTTTAAAATTAAAAAAATTTACGCATTTTAACCTTTTCAGGTTGTAATAATTATATATAATTATTATTTTAAATTAAAAGTGAAAATATAATATTTGATATAATTAATGACTAATTATAGTGGGTAAATATTTATAAAAAAATAATTTGAATAATAACAATCGTAAACAATAGAAGGTTGGTGAAATATTATTGGAAGATTTTTTTAAAAGTTTTTATAATTTTTCAAATTCTTTTTAGAGTGTAATTAAAATTAAATTTTGAAACATGTAAAAATTAAAATTTTAAATATTTATAGGCTGTAAAAAATTTATTAAAAACACATTAATTATTAATAATTTACTATCTAATATTAGACAGATGTATAATTATGATATTTAAAATATCACTTTAATATCATTTAAATATAGTCAGTAATTTATATTTATTTTAAAAATGTAGTTTATTTTTTAATTTTTTAATTAATTATTTATATTTATTTACAGCTATGAGAAAAGGTATAAATTTTATAATAAAATAATGTGTAATATTTCATTGCAATTGTATTTTTAAGAATGTAATTTTACCAAAATAATTAAATGATTAAGTTAATCATTTAACTTAAAATTTAAGTGGGTAATAACGATTTAAAATATTAGAAATTTATAAAGCAAATATTAAAACGTTTTTTCGAAATAATTTTTCAATTTAGAGTGTATTATAATATTTGTGAAGTATTAAATTAAATCATAATCAATTTTAAAGGTTGTAATCTTTAATTATTTTCCCATCAGAACTCGTATAATTAATTGAATTAATAGCTAGTAATTTTTAAAAAAAGGTATATATAATTATAATCTATAACAATAGAATGTAAGCATTAATTTAAAAAAATTATCTAGAATCTGGACTATAATGAAACTATTTAGCTTGTAATATAAATACCATTTTTAAAAAATATGACAATTTCATAATAGGTGGTATTGAATTTAGTATAATTTCTAAAGTTTTTAAATATTACTATTATAATAATTACAGCAAGTATTAAAATTTTTAAATAAAAATTAATTTAAAAAAATACTATTTTATGAATATATTTTTTATAGATGGTTTTAAAAAATTATTTAAATAGTAATATTAATATAATATTTATTTCATAGACGGTAACAAATTAAATTTTTATATAATCATTAATTTATATTACTTTATTTTTTAGTTTGTAACTATTTTTTATAAATAACAATTATATTATAAATAATAAAATTCCTAGTGAATCCTTCAATTAGTAATATAAATATTTAAAAAAATATATTTTTTCATCTAGGTAGCAGTATTATTCGCAATTAACTTTCAAATTTAATTATTATTAATTTTTTTAGGTGGCCGATGACTTTTATAATCAACTTGTTCACAGAATAATATTCACATATAATTATAATTATTCGATTATAAAAATTAAATTTTTTAACACAATTTTAAACAGACTGTAGAGTATTTTTAAGCTGCATGTTTATAAACATTTTATGACATTTAAAAATATATCTTTTATTTAAACATACAAAGCCTTACGGGCAATTCTCTTTACTCGTTCTTCGGATATTGATTGTTTAACTCCTTTTCCACGAGGAAGACTAATCCAGCATTTGTCCGTAGAACCAATAATAAAAACATTGGCCAATCTAAAATATTTTTAAAATCCAATTTTGTAAATATAAAATAATATATTATATTACCTTGTTGCAAAAGTTGCTCCACTTTCATCTTTCAAGTGAACAATATCAAAGGATCCCAAATGTCGTTCTCTGCTCATAATAACACCTATTCTTCCAATATTGTGACCTCCGGTAATCATTGCTGTCTGGCCTAAAAATAGAACAATATAACCCACTCATCAGAATATTATACCTGATTCAAATGTCAAATGCGACACTGGTCTCATAGACTTGAGATCAAATCGAATTGTGTCATTTGGCTTGATAGCTGGATCCTGATAAGTGATGGTTCTACCGTCATGAGTTACACAGAAGGGAACTCCTTTATGTCCAATTGAAATTTTCTTAATACGGCACAATTTGTACTACATGTGGAATAAAATAATACTCATTAAATAATATTAAAATTTATACCTGTGATTCATCTTTCGAAATTCTGTGAAGAGTAAATCTTCCCTTTACATCATACACAAGTCTGAAATACTCATCGCATTTAGGAATTGATACAACATCTGGATAATATAATTAATAGTAAGTACGAAAAATTCATTTAAATTTATATAAATATATATATTTTACAAATTGTATTTTTACTTTTTTATTGGAAAAAAAGGAAAAAATTAATATCGTGTCGCTTTGATCTTAAAATACATTTCAAGTCTTCGAGAAACACAAAAATAAAATATATAATCAAAAAAAATTAAATACTTTAAATTTCAATATATTATTTTTTTTCAAAAACAAGTGTTATTTTATTCATCATTAAATACTTTAATAACAAACAAAAATGATAATATCGTGTCGCTTTGATCTTAAAATACATTTCAAGTCTTCGAGAAACACAAAAAAATGCATTTTCAACATTTCAATAATAAAAAAAATGAATCAAAATGTACCCATCACTCCTACAGGAAAGTTTTTGTCAGTTCTCACTTTCCCATCAATCTGTACCAGCCTTCTCATAACAATAGATATCACTTCATTGTAAGTTTGCGCATATTTCAACCTATTTCTAATAAGTAACGAAAGAGGAAGACACTCTCGTTTTTTATGAGGTCCTGCACTAGGTTTTGGAGCCTACATGTATATTGTAACAAGTAATGCAAATAAATGAAAAGTTGTTACAAATTTTCCTCCGCTTTTGTTAAGCATCCATTTTTTAGGGACATTAAGTCTTTTCAAATGTTTTTTACAGCCGCGACCCTAAATTAATCTATAAAAAGTAAAATTGAAAACACACCATGTTGAACGATATTAAATGTAAATAAACTTATGTTTGTAACTGTGGAAATTGTTTAATATAATTTAAATATAAAAACTTTATTAATCTAAAAATTAAATAAATTACCAAGGTAAAATTTAGTATTTAATCGTGATTGTTCACAATCGGATTTGTTGTGCAAAATAAACATTATTAGAATTTTTGATCCATAAAAATTTTGTTGACAAGTTATAATTTTGTATCCAACTTTTAAAATGACCAAACTATCTTTTTTAATCAGGATCGTTAGTTTCATACCCGTTCTTCTAGTTAGCACTTTAATATTCTGGGGAATGTATGTCTACATTTTTATTTTTTGTGCAAGTAAACTAAAAATTCCATTAAAATATTAATGAAAATTTTAAATTTAGAAATTGTTGACAGTTTGCCAGAGCAAAGTATCAATCTAATAAATTATTTTAAAAAATACTTTTCAATAAAAATTTATTTTTAGTTGTATTCTCAATCATATCAGTCGTACTTTTTGTTCTTTCAATGTGGTCTTATTATTTTTGCAGTCTTTACCCAAATAAATTCAAAATACCGGAGGATGTAATATAAAACATTTTATTTAAAAAAATAATAATCCTTTAGTATTCTATCGAATCTTACGAAGGAGACTATTTAAACAAACGTGTTACAGAAAAAAAATTAAATATCGTTACTAAAAATTATAGAGCTGTAAACAATTCACAAAGTGGTGCGTAAACAGTTTTGAAAAATTATTTTAAGAAATTTATATATTTAAAGCTATTCCCTTGATTCGACATTGCCAAAAATGCAATATTATAAAACCTGATCGAGCTCATCATTGTGATGTTTGTAGAGTGTAATATTTTTCAAAAAAATTTAAAAAATAAAAATAATTATAATTTTAGGTGTATATTAAAAATGGACCACCATTGTGTATGGGTGGGAACTTGTGTGGGATTTCACAATTACAAATTCTTCTTTCTGTTTCTAATTTACACTGCTCTTTTTGCAACGTTTTATTTTTGCACTCTAGTCGGTTATTTGTTTATAAAAAAGGTAATTAATTTTTTAATTTTTAAAATCTAAAATGTTACGAAATGTATAAAATTTTCTAGAATAACGTGGCAGGTTCTGATTGGATTATTCTTCTCATCACATTTGCAATTTCTATAAGTTTTTCTCTATGTCTCGGGTCTTTTTCAGCCTATCATATTTATAACATTGCGATAAACGAAACAACAATAGAATCTGTCAAAAAACCATACACGGTAGACGGTAAAATGCCGGGTTTATTTAATACGGGTTGCAGATACAATTTCACTCAAGTTTTTGGAACAAATATTCTTTTATGGTTTTTACCTATTTACAGCAGTCTGGGGAATGGATTAAAGTTCAACATTAAATATACTACAAATTGGTAATCGAAAAAATTTTAAAATATTTTTAATAAAAATATTATATAGTAACCAATTACATTCTGTTGAATCCAATTAAAATGTTAACATTGATGTACAATAACTTACAAGGGACAATCTAATCTTATTATTCTCAAATTAGCCTCTTTGTTTTAAAAACCTCTTCCGATTCTCGAATATCTAAATTATTAATGAATTAATGTACATTTTTAAATAAATTTAAATTAAAAAAAAAATACTTTCTATTATTTTTTGCTCTTTTCCATGAAAAGGAAAATTGTTGTTGCATATCATTTCCTTATTTCTCTACATAAATGGAGTTAATGTTATTAAATTTTTTGTTGTGCCAGTTTCAAATTTTTTCAAAAACTAAATTTGCTCACTTTATTAAAAAACTGCACAAAATATCGGAAATTACTTTGAATAAAACCTCCAGAGCATATCCATTTGCGGCACGATTATCCATTTTCATTTCATCTTTTTTCGCCAGAGATACAAAGTTGGCTGTGATTACTGGTTGAATGTTCATTTTTTAATGGATATTTGACAAAATTTGATAATTAAATTTTAATTTAAAATTCAAATAATGCAAAATATAATATCTATGGATACTCATTTAAAAAAGCAATAAGTTTATTATTTACATTTTTTAAAAATTTAAATTTGATAATTCTCAATGAGTCTTGTAGATTCAACATTTATACTTTCCGATTGTGAAAAAGCGTCCGTTTTAAACAGTTTGAAAAAGTGTCGAGTATGGAATTTTTAAAATTTAATTGAATAAAATGTGTTTTTAATATTTTTGATAGCGAGTTGATGGACGAAAAACTGAGGACTGTAGAAATGTGTCGATAGATTTTTCTGATGAGATGGGAACCAGTATAGTAAATTTGGGGTCGACAGTGTAATTATTTAATCGTTTATTTCGAAATATTTTTAATTGACGTTTACACCAGGTTTATAATATTTTTTTGAATTAAATAATTAATTCATTATACAATGATATCCCCTGAAAATCGTTTTAAAGAATCTAATTATAATTATTAATGAGTTACGTAACGTATTATGAAAATAATCGGCATTTGTGGCACGTTTGTGGATATGGAGAAAATTTAATAGTTCTTGATCCTTTATTTCTGATTTTTATTGTAAATGTATCCATATTATTCATTTAATTATTTACTCATTATCATTTCACCAATGAAAAAATAAAAAATTTGGAAAATATTAAAATTTAGAATAGTCAGAATTAAAAAATTAAGATTAAGTTATAATTAATTTTTGAAATTTAACATGATTTTTAGTGTAATGTGCCAAATAACCAGAGAATTAGGAGAACCTTTCATTAGTAAACGTGCAGAAGGCAGAATAAATGTAAATATCGACTTTTCGTCTTCGATTGGAGAAATGGAAAAGTAATTTCTGAAAATTTCATTTTTAATAATTTTATATTTTTTAGTTGTCACAATTCTGCAACTTATGTCAAAAATATTATCGAAAAAACTTTCACATCTTCTGGAGCGATTGATATTGAATCGTTGTGTTTAGTTGCTGGAAAAAAGGTGTGGATTTTAAACGTTAATTTATTAGTTTTGAATTATGATGGGAATTTGGTCGATGCTAGCATGTTGGCATTTTTATCTTCAATTATAACATACAAGTATGTAGTTTTTATAAAATAATTTATTTTTTATTTTTTAATATTTTTACAACTCAGACTGCCGTGTTTTTCAGTGGAGGACAATACCATTATTATTGTAAATTTAATATATTTAAAATTTAAATATTATTTATTTATGTTAGCATCCCCAAGAAGAGAAAGAATATTTACCACTCAGAATGTACTTTTATCCATTTTCTTTCACTTTTTCCATTTTTAACAATGGGTAATTTTTATAAAAAATAAATAGATATTAAAAATATTTTTTAAATATTATTATGAACATAATATATTTTTTTAGAAAAGATTTCATTCACGATTGTACGTTTGTTGAAGAATTGGTAGCACATGGACAGATTACAATAGTTTTTAACAATCATCAACAAATGTGTGGCATGTTTGCATTATCCCCTTTTACAAAATGTGAAAAAATGGAGCGATATATTCAATGTGCTGTTGGAAAATTGAACGATACTTATAAATTCGTAATTGCGGAAATTAAAAAGAAGCGTGATAATATCAAGTAATTTTTTTAAAAATTTAAAAAATTTAAAAAATTCTTTATTTTTTAGTTTTGTCGAATTTTGTTCAAAGGAAAATTCTTTATTGAAAAATTAAAAAATTTTACTTTTAATATATAAATTTATCATTATAATTGTGAATGAAACATGTGTTTATTAAAATTATTTTACACGTGTATTTAAATCGATAAATTTTAGTATTTTTCATTTATAAAGATTATAATTATTATTGTAGAGCGACTTTTATTATCACATTTTAATTTAATTAAAAATTCATTGTATCGAAATGAAAGTTTGTCAATTATTTATTATACTTTTTTCGTTTTCTCTTTTTTGTGGGCACAGAGGAGCCATTTTTTCTAAAATTAGTAAAAACATGGTTTTGAATGCTTATTTTGGGTCGAACAAAATACCGGTAAATAAAGTTCGTTAAAAAATCACATTCATAATTATTTATTTAGATTCGGTTGATGATTGACACTGGATCGAGAATGTTGGTGCTTCCATGCTTTAAAGATAATCCTACTGGGATAGATCTACACAAGTTTATTATATAAATTAATTATTAATTTTAATTTTCAATAGATCTTCATCCTTAAATGTTACGAGCATGAAACAAATGGTAAATTATATTGACGGGTTTGTATCAGGTTTTAAGGCATTAGATGTCATCCATGTTGAAGGAATTGAGATTTCCGTTGAGTTTTTATGTTTTGATAAACATCGCAATTTTTACGACAATATTTTTCTGTGGGATGGCATTGTAGGGTTCAATACGATGGATGATGTAAAATATTGATTAAAAATTAATATTTTAAATTAAAATTAAAGGATGGAATGTCTTTTATGGATTTTTTACCCTCTGGCATGTACAACACTTTTTCAATTTCAAACTGTCAACGAGAAATGAACAATTTTGTAAATTTTAAAATTAAAATTTTTTTTTAAAATTTATTGAATAAGATCATGTGGAATCAATCGCCAGAATTGAATAAAACCAATTTAACAGTCGATAATAAGAGCAATTTTTTTACAGTTTATGTGGAAAATGTATTTGTTGGGGATAAGAGCTTGAAGCACAGTTGCGAAAAGGTTTAATTTTAAACTTTATAATTTACACAAATAAATAATTTTTAATTAAAGTTTTTTAATTTTATTTTTAATTTAAAAAAACTTACAGAATTTGAATGCTGTAATTTTGGATACTGGAACAAATTCCTTATCTTTGGAAACTTCGATATATGAACAAGTTGTGAGATTAATAAACAAAATTATTAAAGTATACTTTATTTTGAAACAAATCTTTTTTTAAAAATTGTTTTTTTATTTTAGAAACGCTTACATTACACTAAATATTACATTCCCTCGTTTTACTGCATTACAAAGGACATGATACACATTTTTCCTCGTATCGTATTTTATATCAAAAGTTTTGAGAATTTACAGATAAAAAAAATTGTCATTGGACCAGAGAATTACCTTGTTAATGATTTTTCAGAGGATTGTTATAGACTTGCAATTTCGGAAATGGAAAATTGTAATCTTGAAAGTTAATTTCATAAATTATAATTATATTGAATAGATTCTATTTTCGGAACCCCCTTTTTCAATGCTTATAAAGTAAAATTTACCATTTCAAAAGACGAGGTAATAATCCTCCCTACGCCTAGTTTGTGTCTCAGTCGGAAAACGTTAGACGCACCCATTTTAAATAACAACGTTTCGACGAAATGCCATCATGAAGTTTCCAAAAAATTTAAAAAGGAAAACCAACAAATAACTATTAAAATAATGTGCCTCTTTCTACTGACAACTACTCTGTTAGTAATTATGCTAGGACTACTTGGGTGTATCAACAAATTAATGCTCAGAAATAAGATACAACCTACTTTTAGAGGATGATAATAATAATTATTAATTAATAAACATACAGACGCGTAAGTTTTAGAAATCACTTTTCCAGATAACCTTCAAAAGGAGAGGTATTTTTTTGAGTAGCATTATCTTCAAAAAGAGAAACAATTTCATCGAGATTTATTTGTTTAGAGTTGGAACATAATGGCTTGGATGAAACATTGATGAGTCCATTAGTGTTTGAAAGTTTTCTCCCTTTTCCAGCAAACTTGTTTGACGCCCAATTGTCTAAAAGAGATGTAACACTTTGGTCGATATCTGTTGTGATCAATTTTTCCTTTTCAATTTTAAGAGGTATTTCAATAGGAGTATCAAACATCTGTAAAGCGTCCATAGGTTGAAGAACCTGTGAGAGTGAATCGGGTTTGTCTTCAGAAAAGTCCAACAGGTCTATAAAAAGATCAGAGTTCTTTCTTTGGTTGTTGGTTGTTTCGGGTTTACTAAAAAGGTTGTCCGTAGTTAAAGGAATATCAAAATCGTCTTTGCATATACTATTTGGAGGAGTAGTAGTAAGTCTAGCGCCATTGGATGAACTAGAACAACTTGATTCGAATGTATTTTGTTTTTTAAGAGCAGCTAGAGCTTTTCTTTCTTCCTCGATAATGTGGTTTTTTAATTGTTCGCTTGTATCGAGAGTTTCGGATTTAAACATGTTTCTACCAGACATGCTTGAAGATTCTGCTTTAATGCTGCTGGATTCGTTGTTTTGTGCCTAAGATTAATGGGTATAAATATTTAATGATGTATTCAAAATAATTTCTATTTTTTAGAGAAATACAAATATTATCCATTTTTTAAATCATTTGATAGTTTTTTCGAAAAATGTCAACTATTAATTAAAATATCAATTATTTTCAAAAATTACATTATTTGCCATAGTCTGCGCTAAATGTCCAACTTCAGTTATAGACTTCGGCTTTGTTTTGGATTCTAAAGTCTTTAAATGATCCTCCAATTTTACCAAAATAGAAGTTGGAGCTTGTGTTAAATCTGGTTGTTCCTCAGATTTTCCACAGTTTCCCAAATTATTCGAAATATTCAAAAATTCCTCCATACTCTTCATCATGTTTAAATAAACTTTATACATTTCTAGAGCTTCCTTGCATTGAGTTAAAGACAATTTGAAATATACCTCTAGCAAGGCAATCATTGCCTTATTGTAAACTGAATATAATGAAAGAGCATCACAATACAAAATCTGAAAAGCCGCTTCAATAATACAATTGTGCACATCGTGCTGATTAGGTCTAAATTCAAAAACACTTTGCAGCAAATTTTGAATAAGAGGAATAGTTTTGAGAATAAAAGAACTGTTTTTCCTAGAAAAGTAGTTTTCAATCTTACAGTCTGCACGAGTAAAGTCAATCCCAATTTTCTGATAAGTTAAAAACTTAAAATTTAAATAACTGCTATATCTCCGAATGTACGTACTCATCAATCTTCCGTCGCCATTTTTTTTATCGGCAAAATTTTGTAAATTAAACCGGGTACTATTAGACGCCATATATTGAATAAGTCTTTCGTTCCCTCCTCTCATTATACGATGTCCCGTAATCAACGATTTGAAAACGACAACCCAGCTTGGATGGTGACTTCTCTCAATCAGAGCATTTGCTATAGCAGAAATGGAAATGTTTGGAGAATTTGACGATTGTATAAGGTATTGCAAATGTTTCCATTTAGGAGCAATACACTGTTCCGTGGTCGATTTAAAAACAGCCTTTTCAATTCCTGCTCCAGATATTGTATGTTGCAAAGCATTCAACCTGTCGCTTAAACTTTGCGATGTCATGTTGAAAATATTCTCTCAATTTATTTATGTCACGTTTAAAATTCAAGGTTACTCAATTAATCTCCAGTTGTAATATTATTGCTCCATATTGCAATTAATCCACGTTAAGAAACAAAAGAGATTAAAATTACAAAATATTTTGAATTTATCTTAAAAATAAACCTTGTAAAAACAACTTTTTCTGATAATGTAATAAAAATCGTTCGATATTATTTCCATGGATGCACTATAACGAGAATAATGGAGTGCATTTTTGACTGAAATGCATTTCTAACATGTTAGTCTAAATGGGAACAAACATGCATATATTTGTAGTAAACGAATCAATAAATTTATCAGTGATTGATAGATTTAGCAAATAAATTTAAAAAGAAGTTTAATTACAATTTGGTCACAATTAAGACACGAACAGTTTGATCAAATGACCCACAGACGGCCAAACCACTCTTTTCTCTACACCAATCAAATGAAGATACTGGTTGTGTGGATAAAAGAACATCTTGAAGTAGGTCCAATGTTCCAATGGCAGTTTCTTTGTTTTCAGAAGTGGGGTAGAGATATTTCCATAAATTTAAAGTTCCATTTCCTCCGCAGGACATGAAAATTTCTCGATTTTGTGGCAAATGCTTAACGGCCCATATTGTGCTTTTGTGTGCCTTTTCTACCATGATTCCAACATTTGTTTCGGAAGATGTTGTATCAGAATCTACCAATGATTGACAATTTAGAACGTGAATATTAGATTCCAAGGTGGTCACTACGAGTTTATTCATTGAAATATCCGGACGATCAAATTCTATTCCACATACGCCGTTTTTCAAGTTTTTTTCAAATATTACTTTCATTGTGCGTAAATCAAATAGCTTTACGTCTCCGTTGTCGAAACCTGCGGCTACGACTTTGTCGATTTCGTTATAATTATTTCCAAAAGCTACACACCAGCAATCTCGAGATGATGAGGAGTCTTGTGGATCGATATCTACGACTGGAGTCGACTGTCTAATGTCCCAAATTTTTACAGAACCTAATTATTATTAATATTTTAATTATTTTAATTATTTTTTTACCATCTCTCCCGCCAGTTACAATTTCTGGAGCTCCATATCCGATATTTTGACCTCCTATTCCTGCAATACAGTTTATTATTCCTTGGTGGTGTTTTTCCGAGAAAATTTGTTTTGAACCGTCTTCTTCCAAGTCCCTAAATACGATTTAATAAAAAATATTCTTACAGAACGTTATACTTTTTTTTAAAATGATCAAAAATTGAAAAGTTTTGAATAAAAAGTATAAATTTCACAAAAATAAATGATCAAATGTGTTAAAAATTGAAAATGTTTGATAAAAAGTATAAATTTCACAAAATAAATAATCTAATTTATTAAAAATTGAAAATGTTTGAATAAAGAGTATATATTTCACAAAATAAATGATCATGTGTTTAAAATTGAAAAAAAAATTTTAAATGTCTCACCAAATCTGCAATTGACCATCAAAATTTCCCGTGGCTAATTGTCTTGAAACTGAAGGAGATGCTCCAAATGTAGAGCATTTGATTGAACTACTTTTATCATTTTTATGAACTAATTTCATTTCTTTCCCAGTCAATTTATAAATTTCCAAGGCTCCTGTCCCGTTCGCATTTCCTCCTGTAACGACAAATTTGGCGCTATGAGGAATCCATTTAACGTCATAAATTGTATAATTTAAAGATTTTTCCAAATGACAAACGATTTGAGATTTTTCCATTTTAGTAAAATGTAATGATATCAATAAAATATTTATAAACAAACCCGTTACCATTACAAAGAATTAATACCACCGAACCGGCTTCCATTCGAAACATTTTATAAAAAAATTATAATTATAAATGAAATAAATAATTTTTATCATTGATAAGTTCAATTTCGTAATTAAGTATAGTACTTAATATTTTATATTGTAACCACTTTACTACTTGAACTATCAATTCGTTTGTTGGGTGACCTTCAAAATATTGATTATATTTTGATCATTTGAACTATAGATTTAACTATCTTATCAGTATAAAGTAAAATTAACTTTAGAAAATATACATTTCCCAATAATCCCTTCGTATTATAATTAATAAAATTATTATTTTGTTTGTATTTTAAACATAATTTTTTTTGAATCTATAGACATTTTTTGTGAAAAATAAAGTTGTACTTTATTTACCCATATTGTTCATTACAGACATGTACAGTAAACAGAGTGTAAAATTAATTCTAGCCTCATTATAGCAAGTAAAATGTCAATAAATAGTAGATGAGCAATGAAAAATGAAGCTAATATGCAAAAACGAGCATATTCCAACAGGTTATTGCCACATTATATTTATAATTAATTTTCAAATAATATTCATTCTATTTTAGAGAAATGGCTCTGTGGTTTCACCACATAAACACAAAAGAAGCGGAACGTATTTTAGTAGATGAAGGCCAACATGGTTCATTTCTGGTTCGTAAAAGTGAAACTACTTCAGGGTCCTATTCTTTGTCGGTTAGGTCAGTTTTTAATTTTTTAATTTTATAATTTTAATAAAAATTATTGCAGAGTAAATTCAAAAGTCACTCATATAAAGATAAAATGCATATACGAAGAGAGGGTAAAATCGAGTGGCAGTTGTAACAAAAAAAGTCCACTAAAAATCAACGTTTTCAATAGCGCCAAAAACCAAAATGTCATAAAATCTACCGTCAATATTTATGAATATATTGTAGAACTTTTAAATCATCAGGAATTGAGTACAACTGACGGGAGAACTATACAACTTATTAAAGCTTTAAATTCAAAATCGTGTAAATTTCCGAGGTACTATCATGGTGTTTTGAATGCTTCAGATGCTGAAAAACTAATCCATGATTTTGGGACACTTGGATCGTTTCTTTTGAGGTCTAGTAAGAATAGACCTGGAGATTACGTGGTATCATGTTTGTGTGATGGAAAATTGGAACATTTTTCTATTCAATTTGAGGTTATTTTAAATACATTTGATCATTTATTTTGTGAAATTTTGACCTTTTATTATACATGTTCAGTTATAAACACATTTCATCATTTATTTTGTAAAATTTATACTTTTTATTCAAACATTTTCAATTTTAAACACATTTCATCATTTATTTTGTAAAATTTATACTTTTTATTCAAACATTTTCAATTTTAAACATTAATTTTGTGAAATTTATACTAAATTTTCAATTTATTAGAATGGAAAATACCGAACTATCGATCGAGACGTAAATTTCGACACCTTGGAAGATTTGATAAAATATTACCAAACAAATCCATTTATCACTTCTAGTGACATGATTTTAAACCTTGTTCATGTAAAAAATATTTAAAGTATTTTTATATTAAAAATTATTTTAAAAAAATTAGCCCCTTTTCTATACAGAATTTAATATGTCAGACATTTCCAGACAAGTAGCCGAATTGGAAAAAACGTACGATGGTTTGACTGGATTTGAAGAAGAATATAAGGTGTTTTAAATAAATTAATGTCAATTTTATTATAATTTATAAACTCTCATAACATTTTCTTATCTAGATTTTACAAAAAGAAACATTTTTAAGCAAACATTACACTTTTATCGAAGCTGAGAAAGATGACAATCGATTGAAAAACAGATATAAAAATATTTTACCATGTAAAAAATAAAAAAATATATTTTATATATTTGATTATTTTTATATTTAGACGATCACAGTAGAGTCGTAACAAGAAATAATGAACTGGGAGAAGACATTCCTCCTGCTACAGACTATATAAACGCTAGTTACATCGAATTAAACGTAGTTGAAAAATAATATTATATTAATTTTTTTTAATTAAATACTTTTTAGAACCCTAATACATTTATAAAAACCCCACCTGGAATTGTGAAAAAGTACATTGTAGCTCAAGGGTGTTTAAAAACGACAATTGTGTCATTTTGGTCAATGATTTTTGAACAACAATGTGATTTAGTACTCATGATAACTCAGGAGGTTGAATCGTGTAGAGTAATTAAAAAATTAATAATTTTTAAACAAACTTGTGTATTTATAAAATCATTTTAATTTTGTTTTAAAAATTAGATAAAATGTTACAGATACTGGCCAGACGTTGGTAAAAAACTGGTCCACGAAACGACCAGTTATGGGAAAATGACGATACAAACCCTCAGCACCGTGTCATTTGATTATTATGTCGTTCGGCGATTAAAAGTAACCTTTCTCAATAAATCCGTACAATCTAAAACAGTTACTCAACTACAATATAATTCGTGGCCAGATCATGGCGTGCCTTGTAACCCAGAATCATTCTACAAATATTTAACGTATGCTAATGAATTGCACGAGAATAAAGAATCTACCGTTTTAGTTCATTGTAGGTTGGTACAATTTTTAAAATATAAAATTTAAATAATTTTAGTGCCGGCATCGGTCGTAGCGGTACTTTTATAATGTGTGATATTATACTTGACATGGTAGAATATTTCGGTAACTATTTTTTATTAGTTATAATCTAATATATATTCTGAATTACCCATAAAATCTATTTGATATATAAAAATTGTTTACAAAATTCTTTTAATTAATTGCCAATTAGACGGGAATGTCACAATAGACATTTTCAACATGTTGAAGGAAATTAGAAAGTTTAGAAAAGGTCTTGTTCAGACAGATTCCCAGTATAGATTTATTTACAGAGTCATACAATATTTTCATGAACAAGTGTAATAATTTAAAAATTTTTTGTTTATAAATTATAATTATTTTTTTAAGATATTTGAAAAATATTCCTACACCCACCATCAATTCTATTGTACCCTAAAAATTAAAAAAATTAAATTACAACTTGATAAATTTATAAATTATTTATTAATTTTTAATTTTTTGTAAATTTTTACACGTAAAATGTTTCATTTTTAAATTTTACTAGATGATTGCATCGTGTTTTTTTTTGACGTTATAAATGAAATACATTCTAGTAAATTTTCTCTCGACACCGGGTGTTTCATGCTATCAACGATATCTAATTAAATTAATATATTTAAAATATAAAATATTAAAATTATTTTTTAAATACTCAACGCTGTAGATATGTGATTTGCCTTGTCCTTGTCGGTTCTTTCCCGTATAATTTTCCACCCCGTTTTTAAATCAAGCGAACATTCCACAATTTTACCATTATACTTTGCAATTTCTGGACAATTTTTCAAAAAACCAAAAATTTTGTCCGATCCATGTGCCATCAACTTACCTTTAGTTACAGGTATTTGACCTTGGCCAGTGTCTGTTCGTGCGAGTATTAACTTGAAATCTATAGTGTTTTGAACGGCACATTTCCACTTGAGAACTTTTTCACATTGTCCAGGTACATACATCTTAATAATTAAATTTATTTTTTAAATCCATTTGATTTATTACACATTCTATTGGTTGGAAAACGAGACCGTCAGTATCGTGACATAATTTGGCTGAAAAACTGTCCAAAATGTGTTTGGTTAAACTGATATCAAAAAACTGCTTAGCACGAACTCCTAGAGGCTCATTTATTTTTTTAAAATATCCTTTTTGTAAATAAACATTTCTGTAATCAATTATTTCTCTTTGGATTAATTCTAGTCTTTTATACAGGTTGTTTTTAGACACATTAATTCCCTAAAATAATTAAAATTTATAAATTATTTTAATTAATTTTATAAAATACGTTTAATCCGATTATATCGTAAATTAAAGCTCTCAAAATTTTTTTAGGTGGGCCTTCCTGTCCCATATTTTCATCATCTATAACAACCTCCTAAATATATGATATTAATTCATATAGGAAATGTCAATTTTATAGTAATCGGCAACATTATTTAATTTCGCATTTTTTGCCAAAAATCCCCGCTCGACCATCTCCAATGCACTTAAAATTTTATATATACAAAATACACCAAATATCAGAACATATAGTAAAATAATTAATGTAAATTATACAATATTACAGATGCCAGAGCCTATCAAAGTCGGCAAAATGCCAAATTTCGCGCAACTCTAAATAAACCAAAAATTTCAGAATAGATATTAGAAGGTCAAAAAATAAATCTGTTAAATTTTCTAAGTGGCTATTTCAATAGTTTTTAAGATATGGTCAATATTCTAAAAATTATTGGTAACCATACAAATAAATATTTATTTTAAAATGATAAATATTTTATTTTTAATTTATTTTTATATATTTTAATATTTTAATTAAAATTATTATATTATCTGAAGATATCTAAACTATCATGCTTTATTTTGTTTGAAAAAAACAGGAAGTCAATTAAATTCACAAATTTCTCTATTTTATGTGCTCATTCATAGCTCAATTGACGTAAAGTTGGAGAATGGCACAATAGATGAATCATTGCTACAAAGCTTTAATACATCCCAGAAAGTAGTAGACATCAGCAAAAAACATTGTATAGAATATAATTTAAATCAAAATCAAAATATCATTGTTACTATATATAATTTAACTCCATAAAAAATTAAATAAATATTTATTTATTTTAATTTTATTTACGTGGTTACGTGGCGAAATTTTTCCGTAATATTGCCCGTATTATAAAAAGTATTGAAATAGCCACTTAGATAATTAAACAGGCTTATTTTTCGACATTCTACCATCTATTCTGAATTTTGTACTTTATTTGGACTTGCGCGAAATTTGGCATTTTTAGAATTTTTAATGGCTCTGACATCTGTAATAATGCATAATTTACATTTTTTCTTTTAGCAGATTGTCTATATATATGTATATTTTATATATAAAAAATTCTAAGTGATTTGAAGAGGGTCGAGCGGGGACGAAATGCGAAATTAAATAATATTGCCGTAATATATTTATTACGGCATCAAGAAGAGTATTTTTTAGAGGTGTTCCATCTGTGGAGAAAAAATTTAAATCTGGAGCATGATAAAAATAATAGTTTCTATTAATAAAGTAAATTTCTTGTTTGTCAAGTATAAAAATGAGAAATCTAAAATATAATAAATTATATAAATAATTAAAAATCTTTTTATAATTATTCATACCTCACACCATCAGCTTTCCAAGTCACCATGTATGGTTCTGTTGTTAGAAAGCGTATATTCTGCCTATCCATTGTTACAGCTTGAGATCCAGGAAATCTTGTCCTATAATTTATTATAATAAATTAATAATGTTCATATTTATTTTAAAATTACCAATTTTTCCCCATTAAATCATCAATACATTTTTTTAAATTTTTAATCTTTTCTATATCTGAAATTTTGTGTATATTACAAGAGAAACCTTCCATAAAAATAGTGTTTTTCTGAATTAATATAATATAATATTTTTTTAAAAATAGAATAAAATATTCTACGTCATTGTCAATTTTAACGGATGGTTCATTTGGTTGATCGCTAGTGGACTCGACATGTTTTATTTGTTTATTAACATTTTCTCTTCTCCATTCGGGGTAAAATAAATTGTATTTCAATTCATTTTTATCAAAATCTTGTTTTAATTGGTCAACATAATCAACTTTGTAAATGCCACTAGGACGGCAATTTTTAAATTCGTCCAAAGCTTCAATGAGTCTAATAAATAAATTATTTTAAAAAAAATTTTATTTTAATTTTCAATGCAAATTACTCCAATCCACGATTATTTACTAAAAACCTGATAATAAGATAACCCGTTCTATTGAATCCGTGAGTACAATGGACACCTATATTTCCAAATATAAAATTATATAAAATTATAATTATAAATTAAAACCTATCAGTTTTTCAGGATTATTTTCTAGAAAATCATTCACTATAGTCTCAAATTGGTCATAGTTGGCTTGGCTTGGTGGTCCATCAAAACTAAAAAAAATAATAAATTTTAAATTAAAATTAAAATTGTAAAATAACCCCTCGCACGCGATTTTTTCATATTTACAATCGAAATTTTTAACTTCATTTTGGTCGTAGTAATTACTAGTCTTTGTAAGATCAATAATTAATCCTAATTGTTCGTCCTAAAAAATTTTAAATAAACAATTTTAAATACTATTTTTTTAAATACCATATTTGAACACGTGTAATTGAACAAAAACTTTAAATTCCACTTAGATTTAGGGGAAACATTTTCATATTTATCACATAAAGGAGTTTTGAAGGCCAAAAAAATATCTATCAGATATATATTTTAAAATTTTAAAATTGTATAATTATTTTTAAAAATAACCGTCAATAAGAGATCCTATTCTAGGACACGGAATCCAGTTATTTGGTGCGTCATGATGTCCTCTTTTTCTCATTTTTAAAGGAATTTATAATGATAGAATTCAATTAAAGTTTTATTTTAAATAAAATATGATTTTGTATTCTATACAAACCCGCCAGGCAATAAAATTGATAGCTCATAAAATAAAGTTACTAGTAAAAGTTCAACGTGGAATTGGATTTTCAATTTTTATAAATCTTGTTCGTTTTATTTCTAAACGACCCTGGATCTACTTGACAGTAGTTGGTGGTTAATTATTATAAGTTTTATTTAAAAAAAAGAAACTAATTACATTAAATTATACACATGATTTACCTCCATTCTGGATGAATTAAATCATATTCCAATGTATATACGTTAAAATCCTTTTTGAGCTTTTCCACGTAATTCTTCTTGTAAATTCCAGTAGGGCGACACCTTTTAAATTCATTCAAAGCTGCATTGAGACTAGTGTGAGTAATTTACATTTATTTTTAAAATGAATAACATGAAATAATTACCTGATTTCACAATTATTCACTAAAAACTTATTGATGAGATAACCTGTCCTGTTGAATCCGTGAGTACAATGAACCCCTATTAATTTATCAGGGTTCATTTTGATAAAATTTTTCACTACCTTCTCAAATTGATCATAATTAGCTTGAGTTGGTGGTCCTCCAAAACTAAAAAAGTTCAAATTATAATATAATTTTAATTTAAAAAATAATTATTTATTATACTAAATTTATTTACCCCTCACAAGCAATTTTTTCATATTGACAATCGAAATTTTTAATATGGCATTGGTCGTAATATTTCTTTGTCTTTGTTAAATCAATTATTAATCCAAGTTGTTGGTCCTGGAAAATTAAAAACATAAAAGTTTTTTTTAATTTTTTATTTTTTATTTTTTATCCAAAAATCAAAAACTAGTCTTATTTTTCCACTAAAAATAAAAATACCATATTTGAACGAGTGTAGTTGAACAAAAACTTCAAATTCCATACAGACACACAAGGAACACTTGAAAATTTGTCACATAAGGGAGTTTTAAAAGCCAAAAACTTATCTTATAGATAAATAAAAAAATTAAATATGAAAATTAATTTATTTCAAATAAATATACCATTAATTAGAGAGCTAATGTTTGGACACGGAATCCAATTATCTGGTGCGTCAAAATAATTACGTTTGCTCATTTTTGACAAAAAGAATTCCTAGAAAAATAAAGTTGAAAAAATAAGTTTTATTCGAAACACGTGTTTACAAATCTTCAAATGTAAAGATTTCAAATAAATTTAAAATAAATTTAAAAAAAATATATTCATGAAAAGACTTGTAGATAGTTTATTTCATGACTCATGAGACCGTTATAATATATCCGAATCCTTGTCACAACTCTCAAAGGACTCATTTGAATATCAAGGATCTGATTCAGTCATGCAATTATAATTTATTAAAATAACTGGATTGTTTTCAGTATCACTCGGAATCAATAATAATCATATATTTATAATTGATATAAGAGGCTATTAATCAAGCGTGCATATAAACTCATTTGCATGTCAATAAGGTGGAATTGTTCATCAACCTCATTAAAGTCAATTAATATAATTTGAATAAGCATAATATTATTTGAATTAATTTAAAAGTTTAACGGTAAATTTACGTAATAATTATTGCGAGTGTGTGAATAAATTTTTAATTAATTTGCGCTAGTTTTGGAAAATAAATGCTTATCACGCAAATTGATCAGTGATCAGACACAAGTGCTCATTTATTTACATACATTTCGCCTGACGACGCGCCATAAATTAGTCGATGCTTCCCGCTCTAGATGTACACTATGGATTACTCTAATGATTCGACTCTAAATCTATACAAGAATTCTTCAAAATAGCTATACCATAGCGTGCCACTATAGTGCACTGCAATAATTCCATTGCAATGCACTGCAGTGCAGATAATCCGTCTCTATGAAAACATGATGTCTTTCAAAATAATTTTAATTTCAATTTCGACAAAGCACATTTTAACATTATTCGATAAAATTTATCATAAATTACACATCAAATTCTATTGAAATTTGCAGAAAATATATATTGACACTTTTTAAAAGACACATAATACAGGTAAATTAATTATTTAAATTAAAAAATGTACAATTTTATGCATTATATTTAACATTTATATAAATTTGAATTAATTTTTTTAACGGATAAATTTTCCCGCTTTTTGTGAAAAGGTGAAAAATTTAAAATGCCTAATTAACTTACATTTCAGTAAACATAATGTTAATGACTCGATATTTAAAAATAATTTCCACAATTTTCGTGATTATGAATGCAATTTTTGTTTTGATCCACTTTCTAACCCCGTTTTTTAATAAATTTGTAAATAAACAAAAATTTCTAAAGAATATTTTGCAAAAAAGTTTTGTTACAAGTACAAAAAGTGTGAAATTTATAATATTTTTCTGCAAATTTTGTGAAAAATATCTTAAAATTTATTTAGATGAATCTCATTGTAAACATTTACGTTTATTTTTATTTGTTGTATGCGTGTACGGCGCAATTTGCGCAAGACAGTAAAGTCTTTTTACCTCCTATAATTGAAAAATCAAACTATCGCCAGACAATCATTGTACCTACTGGAAAATCAGATAGCGTAATTTGCTCAGCTCGAGCCATACCTCCAGCAAAGTAAAATTTTTAAAAATATATTTTTTAATTCATTTTTATTTTTAAAGATACATTTGGTATAAAAACGGAACAAGAATCACAAACACTGACAGTATATCAATTACTAATGGAATTGAAAATGAAATGCAATCTTCCATTTTAAAAATTACTAGAATGGACAAAGAAAATGTCGGAATGTATCAATGTTTTGCCTACAACGATTATGGGAAGGACATGTCGGGGGTGACAAATGTTGTTCATATAGAAGAATATGATGGGGATATTACTCCACGAAATTTAAACGTGGCATTAAATGGACATGCAAAAATATCTTGTCCTAGTTTGCCATCTGTATATAACCCATTTTACACTTGGTATATCGCAAATGGAGATAGAATTGACTGGATTCCGCTGAAAGACGACGGTCATTACATGATGGATAATGAAGGAAATTTGTATTTTACACAAGTCAGAGAAAGGGATATTGAAAATTACAAAGGTGACAATGTCATTTATAAAAGAGGGACGTTTATAGATAGTACTCAGAAGGAATTTTTCATGTGCAACACGAAATTGACTCAATCATCAGGTAATTCATAGTTCATGCAATTTGATGTAAAATTTGTTTGTGAGTAAAAACGAAAATCATATATCTGATCTGATTATCTCATTTTTACAGAAATTTGTTTTACACTTAAAAAAAGAACTATGATATTTACAGGGATGGAAAAAGCCTAGTTTTTTAGGGTTTTAGGTTTTTTTTTTAGTTTTTTAAACAAATATTTATAGAATAAAGATCAAGAATATATAATGTGCCGAAACAACAGATAAAATATCATTAATCTTTTTATTTTTCATATTAAATAAATTTTTTATTTTTAAAATTAAATTAAAAAACCAAATTTGGCATCCCTGGATATTTATATTAATTTTTATAAATGTTTTGGGGATATTTTTAAAAATTAATAAAAATAAAATAATTATATCTTAAAAAATCAATTTTCTGTTTATTTTGAAAGTAATAAACATCTGGAGTAAAAACACTAAATTTTATTAAAATGTGACAAAAATTCATAAACATTGTATGACAATAAAAAAATTTATATAATGGGAGGATTAAAGTTATGATAACTTTCATTATTACCCTATTTTGAGTACGATTCTCGTTTTACATAAATCTAGTCACCCAATCATATGATTCATATCACACATTGCAATTGCATTGGTTTAAATTCTAAATTTTAAACTTTAAAAATGGTGTCAAGCAATTATTGTTTTGAGGTGGATTACCCACCTACAAAATTTTTCAGAATACGTAACAAAATATGTTTTAAAAAGATAATTCCAATTTTAAAACTTTTTTTTTGTTTGTATTTAAAATTTTATTAATTATTTTTTGTCACTGAAATTACTAAGAATTAAAAAAAATGTTTTTATCTTAAATATTTATAAATATTTATAGTATACTTATAAATTTAGTGCTGAAAACATCTCCACCAGAGCACATGTTTACCTCTGATGTCATTGTAAATGTAGGAGAAAATGTTAAACTTTACTGTATTTTTGGTGGGACAAACCCTGTGAAAATCAACTGGAGTAGTAATGAAGGGACTGGGAACATGCCTCCAGACTACAATTACGACGAAGGCCACTTGGTCATAAAAAACGTACATCCTCGAGACGCTGGTAGTTATAAATGTTTCGCAGATAACGAATATGGGGAATCTAGCATAAATGTAAAGTTGCAAGTTATCCAAAAACCCTTCTTTTCTTCTCCAATGGCTAGTTTAAACGTGACTGTAAATGAAAGGGCACAATTTAACTGTGACGCCCAACCGCAAACAGATGTGGGTATTGAATGGTCTGTAAACACTCAGAAATTGAACATGAATGATGATCGAATCTCCAGTCAGAATAGAGAATTTCGCAATTTCACGTACCCACCAGTCTCTGGTCAAGTGGTACAATGTCGAGCATTTAACAAATACGGTAGCGTAATGCAGTCTGCTTATTTAAAAGTTTTGGAAAAAACAAAATTTGTTCTAATGCCAAAGGACCACGTTATATCAACCAATGAGAATGTAGTATTGAGATGTGAAGCTAGTTTTGATCCTTCTACCAATGTTTTGTACAAATGGAAAAAACAAGTTCAATCTGGACAAGATGATAGTATATTTGACAAGGAAATGTTTGAAATTTCAAACATGAACGGCATTGGGAACGTTTTGATTATTAAATTTGGAAATGTGGATAAAATGGTGGGAGTATATAAGTGTATTGCCACGAACGGATATTCGACAGTTGTAAGTACAGCTGTAGTTTCTAAAACTCCAGGGGTGGATAGAGGTTTTTTATTTTTTATTTTTTATTTTTTATTTTTATCATAACATATTTACATTTTCTATAGTTGTTTCTGGACCAAAAGTTTCATGGATGGTGGTGTTTTTTCCGTTGCTGATTTTGATCATTATAGTAGTGTTTATTATCGTCGGCGTGGTTTATTATAAACGACGAGGGAGTGCTTATAATGGTAAGTATTTTATCCGGAATTTTTTATTTTTAAAATGTGTTTAGTCGATGAAAAAGAAAGAGCTACTGGTAATAATCCCGAGAAGGAAATTGCCGATAGTGGATTTCATGATTATATTAGAAAGTAATATTTTTAATTTATTTACATATTTAAATATTAATTTCCACAATAAGCGATGCTGTTGTAAATGTCGGATCAGGCCTTGGATCAATTAGACAAAATTTAACAATGGGAAGTGACGAAGACGACGAAGATTTCGATAAAATGGCTGATGAAGGTGATCTCGACCCTAAAAACTTTAACGAAGATGGATCCTTTACAAAACAGTACAATGACAATTATGACAGTGCCCCTAAGACAAGATCTTCTTCTAGAAAAGTATCAAACGACGACAAAAAACCTCCAAATGGAGGAGGTACCGTCGTTTAAAATTCCATTGTCACAAATTTAATCTGTACATGTACAAACATTTTATTATCATTAAAGATTATAATCATAAATTCTAGAATCGTTTAGTTAGGAGATTGTCGTTGTCTGAATCATTTTTAAAACTAGCTTTACCTTTCATGCTTGTTATACTCTGTCGACACTTTTTTTTGAGAGTATTGTGAGTATCTATATCACTACCTAAAATCAACGTGCACGTATTTTTATCCAGGTTATTTAGATATTCCGATGCTTGTTGATCGATTACAACAGTATTTCTCAAATCTACATATACGTGATCACGAGAAAGTTGGCATTTATTGATGAAATATTTGAGGTTATCCAGAGTAGCATAGTATAGTATTGATGGGGAAATGTATGTTTTACCTTGTGAATTGCTGGTTTTAATAATATCGTAGAATAGAGAGATTCTGAGAACCTGTAAGACACTGAGAATGCAACCGTATAAAATTCCCCATTTTATATTGATGACTACAACAATTAAAAAAACGCTTAGGCAATCAAATATTTGTACCATTTTTAGATTAACAATACTTCTATAAGTAAATTGTATGATGGTTAGAATAAGAGGTAGTACTGTAAATATGACTATTGAAGATACTGTTGAATATGGTATGTAGTTTCCCAAAAATGAACATCCAAAGGTTAAACAAGCAAGAGGGATTACTGTGGATATTGAAACGACAAGTAATGATTTCCCCCCAATATTAAAATGCATCAAAGATCTAGGTGGAGCTAAAATGTTATTTAAAAAAATTCCTAAAATTAATTATTGTTATATAAATGTTTAATAAATGCTTTGTAAATTTTTTCTACCTCCTGCTCCAGCAAAAGCACCAAACATGCTACTAACCAAATTGGACGCCCCTAGAGCAAACAACTCAATATTGGACTTGAAAACACTATACGTAGTATCCAAACAATCGAACCCGCAAGATTTTTTAATCTTACCAACTCTTGACGTTTTTATATTCAATTCGTGTTGTGAAAGGCCCAATCCCTTATACCGTGGTTTAACTTTATCATTTTTCAAATCATCAAATCTTTTAACCAACGTATATGTCACGATATAAGAAATTAAAGATATACAAATACAGTCTATCCATACATTTTTTATAATTTCAAAATTAGGTAAAATCGGTATGTTTATTTTGTTGAATCGTACAAGTTGTATAAAACCCTCACCCACATTAATGGTCTTGAAAGGGATTACTGACATGTAAACTGTCAACATTGAAATGATAATCACAAATGGTTCAGCTGGTATGACGGCATATTTAGAAAAACGTTTGGGAGAATATTTTTTAATCATTTCATATGTTACTCGCACAATCACTAGTATTATGAAGCATATGGAGGCGTTTATAGTTTCAAAGTAGTTGATACCACTTCCATAAATCATTTCTAGCACAACAAACTTGAATAACCGTGGAATTTTAAATATACCGCCATTTTGAGTATTAAAACTCCTCATTTCAACTTTAGGTATATCAATACCTACAAAAAAAGGAAGTTGGCTGAATATTATATGAACTGTTATTCCTGCCAACAATCCAATTTGTAGAGCTTGAGAAAGTAATTTTTCCAGTATTTTTGACACGTTTATAAAACTTTGGATTATTTGAAAGAGTCCCACAAAAAAACAAATGCTAATTGATATTTGCAAGTTTCTAATTTCCGTTGATGTATCTTGTGAAAAAATATGAGAATCAAGAGGGAAATTGTAAATGGCTTCGGCTACCATAATGGCTAAAAAAGCAGTAGTACCAATAGAAACATGACAGCATGTTCCCAATAAACCGTACATTGATATTTGAATTAAAGATCCGAGTAATGCATTCACGGGGCTTTGCATAGCAAGTATAGCAAAAACTAACAATACATAAATATATAAAAATTTATAAAATTAAAAATTTATAATTAAATTAAAATGTCCCTACTTAAACATTGTGGAAAATGCAAAAGAGCTACTGTAACCCCTCCTATTATGTCCCTCAAAAGATGTTTTTTAATGCTATACTTTTTAAACCCACTTATATAAGAGTAAATGGTCAAAACGACAAGTGTAACTGGAGTGAATAAAGTAGGGAGTTTTTCAATTGTCCTTGAATCTTCTTTATCGGCATGAGGTTCGTATTTTAAGTCATACAATTGTTTTGAATTAACTAAAAAAATGTTCGATAAACATTTTAGATAAAAATAATAATTATAATAGCTACCTGTATGACTGACACAGTGAGATAGTTCCATCTTTTGAGTATTGTATAGATAAATACAAAAATATACAGTTTATAGTGTTTACTTTATAGAATTTGGATACATTTGCAAAAGTTCACCCAAACCAGCTGCATACATGAAATTTCATTATTTTTGGCAACAGAAAAATACACATATAATTTATTATAATTATACATGTCTATAGAATCTATAGATTATCTATATTATAGATATAATAGTGGTGAATTGAATTACAAATTGTCGAAATATTTCAAAAGGATATCAACATTAAATTTTCTTTCATGAGTATCACTGAAACTTTTTGTTTAAAAATATAATATTTTAAAATTCTTTCATAAAATATTTTATAAATTTAATTTATACATCTTTACAAACTTTAAATTAAAATTAAAACCATTTATTGCTCTCAATGAAAGCTTTATATATAATTTATATAAATTTATAATATAGTATACTTCGCCAACGCTTTCTAACACCAATTGTAACTTACAAGTGTACATGAGAGCCTCATGTGTATAATATTGTTCAAAAGATTGACATATATATATTTTTTTATTATACTTGTAATGATTTTTAAAACTTGTTCATTTTTTTAAATAATAATTTTTAAATACGAAAATAAAAATAATTTTTTAGTTAATGATTATTTGTTCGAGTGACTGCAAACTAATCATTTGCTATAATAGAAGTTCTATTATAGAATATTATAGAATATTAATAAAGTTAAAATGACTATGTCTATAGAAACAAAGTTTAATATCGCACATTCATAGTTAAAAAAACATCTTTGATATTTTAAAAAATCAATCATTTTTAATTGTGTGTCCTATATGACAATGAGTATAGCAAATTAAAACTTTTTGTTCATAAATAAACTAAATTTGATGAATCTGTTTTTCATTTTTAACTGAATTATTGTAATAAATGTACTTTCCATGGTATAAAGTAGCAAAAGCTTTTTGGAGCAGTAAAACATTTGCTTGTCAATTTAATAGGGAAGAATCGGTGGTGCAAAGTAAATAAAGTTAGCAAAACATCAATTTGCACCACTCTACCATTAAATTTACTATAGACTTTTTTGCATAAAATTTCAAAACTTTTTTGTAAATAAAAAAAGTTGTAATAAATAATACTCTCATTATCAAATAAAAAAGTACACAATTCGTTGATATGACTAAAATGTTTCGGGAATAAGTTATTCTGAATAACTGAAAATTTAAATGTATTCTTATTTTGAAATATAAACAATATGATCATTTACATCTTTCTATTTTACTTGTCATTCGTTTCATCCATTAAACCTCTAGTAATCGAAAATAAAGCTACACTTTTAAATGTCACATATCTCTTTGAAAAGACTTGTTCTTTTGAACCTCCATTGAACCATTTGAGGGTAGACTGCCATCCTGATTTGTATGCATCAGAATCAAAATGTAATGATCGTGGTTGCTGTTGGAGTGAAACCACTTCAGGATTCCCAGCTTGTTTCTATAAAAAAGGCGACGTATTCTATAATAAAAAGTTGTCGACAAGTGATGATTATAATTATTCATATGCCAATTTACCGTGTAAAAAACCTTGGCACACTGATGACTTTAGGATAAAAAATATATACGTCCCGTGGCCAGAAAATAATATTAAAAATCTGAGAGTGAATACGTCAGTAGTTACTACTGAAAGTTCAGGTATAGTCAGATGGAAAGTAATGGACCCCAACATTGACAGATGGAAGGTTGATATTTTTGACGATAATATCAACAATTTGTATGAAAAAAGTGGCTTTCAATGTAATTTACATAATATACAGTTTGAGGGGAAAGTGGATACATATTATGATTATCCAGCAATTACCATTTCGGATTCTGAAAATAACGTGGTGTAAATTATAAATTTTAAACCCAAAAAATTATTATTTCGTTATTTATAAATTAACATCACTCTAGATTTGACACAAATGTGGCTGGTGGACCTTTACTGTATGCCGATCAATTTCTTCAATTTTCTGTCAACTTGAATCCTAAATGGCATCTATTTGGTTTGGGAGATAATTACAATCCACTGAAAATTAACAGCGAAAGTGATTTCGAAAGGATTGTACTATGGAACCATGATTCGATACCTCAAGTATAAAAAATTATTATTATTATTATAATAAATTGTATTAATTATCTTTTTAAATTTTTTTATAGCCACACAAAAATCTGTACGCCTCTCATCCATTTTTAATCATATTCGACGGAAGCAAATATTTTGGATATTTTATATTAAATTCAAATGCAATGGAGGTAGAATTGTCAAAAGATGTTGCTACATTTCGAATGCTCGGCGGCATTATTGACGTCTTTATACTTATGGGAGCAAGTTCATTCGACCACGTTTTATCACAGTATTTTTCCATTATTGGAAAACCCATGATACCTCCCATATGGTCATTGGGATTTCATCTCAGTAGATATGGATATGATAATACCGATAGTTTTGTTGAGGTTTTTGATAGAAACGTAAAAATGGGGTTGAATATAGAAACCTTTTGGTTTGATATTGATTATATGGAAAAGTGGCAGGATTTTACATTGGGAGGGAAATTTAAAAGTTTGGCGGATATTGTACAAAAAATGGAAAATAAGCAATACAAAGTTGTTTTTATAGTGGTGATTAGTTTTTTTTATGTTTTATTTTTTATTATTTAATTTTAAAGGACCCTGGAATTCACAAAAATAAAACTTACGATGCTTACAACAGCGGATTGATTGAAAACGTTTTTATAAAAGATAATCAAGGAAATGTTTTACTTGGTAAAGTTTGGCCTGGAATTGTAAACTTAAAATTACGATTATTGTAATAATGTAATTGTAATAATTTTTATTAGGTGGCTTATCCTGACTTTACTCATCCAAATACTTCAAAATGGTGGAGTGATAATTTGAATAAATTTAACAAAATGGTCAATTTTGATGGACTATGGATTGTATCTATTTTTTAAATATTTTTGTTATTATTTTTGTTAATATTTAATTACACTTTCTAGGACATGAACGAAATTTCCAACTTTGTTAGTGGATCTTTGGTTGGTTGTGAGAATTCTAAATTTAATAATCCTTTTTACATGCCAAGTAAAATTTTTAAAAAATTAAAAAAAAGTTAAATATTGACAAGTAATATAGGGGTTGAAGGGTATAATCTCATTGACAAAACAATTTGCATGAATGCAAAGCATTTTAAAGGAATAGAGTACAATGTACACAATTTATACGCTTATTACGAAGCCAAAGAAACATACAAGTTTTTTTTAATTATATATTTATATATTTTAAATAATTTTCAGGTATTTAAAAGGCCGCAATGAAGGCAGACCTTTCATTTTAAGTAGATCTGGTTTCTCAGGAATAGGATCCTACGCTTCGTTATGGTCAGGTGATAATGAATCTTCTTGGTCCGACATGCGCAAATCTATACACCATTTGATCAGATCGCAACTCATGGGTGTATCTATGGTTGGTTCTGATATTTGTGGCTTTTTAAAATCAACCACAACAGAACTGTGTCTGAGATGGATGCAACTTGGTGTTTTTTACACTTTTATGAGGAACCACAATTCAATAAATCAAATGGTTATTAAATTAAATTATAAAATCTATAAATTTTTATTATTTTTCTTCATTTTTATTTTTTTAGGACCAAGATCCTGCTTCATTTGATAAAAACAGCGTTGATAAATTCGTCATGTATGTGAATATGAGAGAACGATTCATCCCTTACATTTATTCATCATTAATAGAAATGAATTTGGAATCTAAGCCGATGGTTCTTCCAGTATGGGAAAAGTAATTTAAAAATAAGAAATGTTTGAATAAAAAACGAAACTTTCTCGAAAAAAATGATTAAATAATTTTATAAAATAGAAATATTCATTATAATCGATAAATAGTATTTATTAAATAGGTTTGTTAATCCTTTGAAGCAGGAACAAACTTTTGAATTTTATTGGGGCCCACATTTACTCGTAGCTCCTTACGTGTATAAAGTAAAATAAAGCATTTAAAAATATTTAGTATAAAGTTTTAGTATTCCGATGGAGACAAGTATTATTACTTAACCAATGGAACATGGTATGATTACGAATCTGGTGTAATAAAAAGGGTAAAAAATTCAAGATTGGAGAAATTGTGCAACCAATTTGAATTTTTTAATATTAATGTTCGATCAGGTGGCATCTTGGTTTTAAAGCACTTTGAAAATGACTTGAAAAGGTAATTATTATAATAAAATTTTTTAAAAAATGCACAGAAATATTCCGTGGAATCTCGAAATAAAAATTTATTCTGACGACAAATTCTCTGCTAATACTACATATTACTGGCAAAACGAAGATTATTGCACCGAAAAGGAAAATATTAATTGTAGCTTTATAAAATTGAAAATTTCGATGAAGAATGTAATTAATTAAATAACTTTTAATATTTTAAATTGATATTTAGAATGCCATAATTATGGATTCTTATACAAGAAAAGGCATTCATTTTTATTCTCAAGCTCCATTCGTCAAGAAACTAGTATTTATTGGTGAAAATGTGCTACAAAAAAGAAAATTGACAAGAAACGAAATATTCATATCTGTTTCAACTCAACAAAATTCTAAATCAACTGTCGATAAATTTAATACTGTTCCAGCCTTAATTGAAAACAACGATAAAGAAATTTCGTTCACTTTAAAAGACGCTGTCAGATTAGACAAAATAAAAATGATAAAATTTGATTAATTAATAAAAGTAATATAATTTAAATTTTAAATTAAATTAAATTCATGTAGCCAACAGTTTTTTCATGACGGCAGATTTCTCTAGAGAAGATTCATTGGCAAATATCTGATTAATAAAAACTGTAGCCTTATCTTTGTCAATACTATTGTTGTCGAGTAGGCGTTTTAAAAATAATTCTGTTCGTTTCTTTTTATTCTCTAAAAGTAGGGTTTTGTGAGTAGTAGATAAATCTTTTAGCGTTTTGTCAATTTCTTTTTGTACAGAATCCCTAAAGTTGGACATTTGAGCTTCATGAACTGCTCTTTTTGCCACGTCTTGAAGTTTATATGCCATTAGTTGAGCTGGAGTTTTGTTTGATTGATCCTTTTGATTCGACTTTTCGTGTTCGCTGTTTAAAATTTTTTCCTTTTCCAATAGTTTTTTCTCCATACGTTCTCGCAATTTCTATAAAAAATGTTCATTTTCAAAAATTAAGTTTAAAAAGTATACATCTTCTTGTCGCTGTCTTTGGTCAGATATCGTCTTATTCATAGTTTCTTCTCCTTTTGTATGATCCTCAATAACCTTTTTAAACTCAGGATCTGCCATAGCTCCAATTTTATTGACGAGGTCATTTTTCAAGTTGTTTATTTCTTCTTGTTGTTTTCCAATTTTTGAAATCTAAAATATTAATATTTTTTAAAATAATGAATAAATTACGTATTCCGCTTTTTCCAACTCTAATTTTATCATAATTGAGCTTATTTTCTTTTCTTGCTCATCTAGAGCTTCTTGGCGAGTGTTTTCAAGCTCATTTTGAATCTAAAGCAAAAAATTATTAAACTTTAAAAATTTATAATAAAATAAATATACCTGCACATACTCTTCATCCAAAGTAACGTCATCCTCTTCCACAATATTCAATTGCTCTTCCGCATTCTTTTTCAAAAGTTCAATAGAATCTTGAATGTTTTCAATTTCGGTTTTTTCAGGCTATTAATTAATTAATTAATTATTTAATGTTAATTAATTTAAACAAAATTGTTTATCACATCTACTGGCTTGCTGTCTTCCAAATTCTTCAGTTTTGCCACTTTTTTAGCAGCAATTCTTTCTTCAATTTTTCGAGCTTGTTGCATTTTACCCAAGGTTAAACTATACAATTTAGTATGTTAAAATATTAACAAATATAATTAATTAGTAAATTAATACTTATTTTCCAACAGCATAAGGTTGTTTTCGTGCTCTTTGAGAACCTCATCTCGCGAACTTTCAGCCATACTATCGTCAAACTGCATCATCTTTTTAATGGTCGTATCTTCACTTTGATTTATTTCGTCCTGCTTAGCCATATCGCGAATTAGCTTATCACGTCGATTAGCATCCCCGTCAATGATGGAAGTCTAATTTAATTTTTTATTTTAAAATTTTTTGAAAAGTAAATGAATAACATGAATGTCTGAATTTTGCTGCTTTCTTTCCTTTTCGTGCTGCTCCACTAGTTGATTATGCTGAGCATTTTGATCAGTCGTTATTAAATCAACCTCGTCTTTTAAACTATCGTCTTGTTCAACAATCATTCCAATCAACAGTTTTTTGTGAGTCACCATTTCTTTATAAGACACGTTCAACAAGTCCCAATTTAATCCTTTAATTTCGAGTGAATGAGCGTCGTCAATTTCCATTTCCAGCAAGTTGATTTCGTTTCTATTTCGAGACATAATTTCTTGCTTTTTTACCAGCAAATCATCTGTTTATTATATAAAACATTACTTTTAAAAAATAATAATTTTATAAATTTTTTTACCCTTTCCTTCGTTTGTCTTTACATATTCCTTAACTTCGTTTTCGCCAGACAATTCCTTGTACTTTAATTGCTGTTCTTTTAGCATTTTTAAACGAGTGTTTAAATCTTTGTTGAGTTGGTCCTTTTTGTTATCGTAATCTTTTTTTATTTTACTCCCGTGTGCATCCACTTGATCGAGCAATTGAGTTGATCTATTTTGATCAATTTTCGAGCCCCTAAAATGAATTTATAGAAAATTATTTTCAAAAAAATTACTCTCTAAGCTTGGAGACTAAATCACGTTCATAGTCAATCATTGCACAAATTAACTGCATGCCGTGTGCGTTTTCAAGATTCTATATTAAATAAAATAAAGACTAATTATTAAATTAATTACATGTTCCTTTATCATAACTCTTCGTTTTTGCAACCTTTCGTCCAACAAATTCTTCTGTCTGCACATTTCCTGTCCATACATTACCTGCATCGCCGAATCATTGTCAATATGTTTATTGATGATATCTTGTCCAATTTCGTTAAGATTCTCATCACTCGAGGATTTAGCAGCAGTTTCCTTCACTTTGTCGTTGACAGTGTCTATGAAACTGGCTTGTAGGTGTTTTATTCCCATTTTTTTCTTGATGCTCGTCAACTATGAATTTTATATAATAATGTAAATTTTTTATATTTTTTATATTTTTTTTTAAATAAAAACTTTTCTTTGCGTCTCAATTTTCTCATCTTGCTCCAGTTTAATATGATACTCCAAATCACTCAATTCCGATTCATGTTTATTTTTAATAACGTCCAAAAGCTCCTTTTTCGATTTACTGTCCATGTCTTTTGTCTGTTGCAGAGTTTTTTCAATTTCTTTCTTCTGTCTACTTTCCAAATCCTTCTGTTTACTGTCTTGTTCGATTCTCATCGTGTCGTAAATTTTTTTAAGCTCATTTTGAAATTGTTCATCAGCATCCGTGTCCAATTCGTCTACTTGAGATTTAAACAACTTTGTCATTGTCGTTTCGTCGTTGCTAGAAATTACTCCATTTCTTTTCAAACTATGTGCTAAAAGAAGAGATGCGTCTACCATATGCTTGTTTCTCTCCATTTCAATTTCTTCTTCTATATTTATAGACTGTTTTATATCGTCTCTAAGAATAAAATTGAAAAAAAAATGAAAAAAATACAAAATTACTCGTGTAATAGTTTCTCCTTTTCTTTGTTTGATTTAGCAGAAATCATCTGATTTAAAGATGGTTTTGAATCCCTTCGTTTTGCCTTTTTTCCAACTTGACTCTATATTTAAAATATAATTATAATTATAATTTTTCGCAAAAAAAATCATTCATCAATTCAATGGCGATTGAGTGAATCAAAAATCAAATACTAAAAACTAAAAAAATGCTTAAAATTACTTCAAATGGTCAGTTTAAAATTTATATTCCTGTTCTACACAACACATATACTGAAATATTCACTGAAAACTTTATAAAGAATGTTATTTATTAAAAACAAATATAATAAAACTTTTATTAAAAGCATTCTCGACAATTTGACAGTCATAGTTGACACTCCCAAAAAAAACATGTCACTATACCTCCTTAAAAAATTGATTTTTAAAAAATTATTTTCTATTTAAATCATGCGAGCATAAAATAAAAAATATTTAATGCATTTGCATAATAAAATGATACACCTAAAATTATAAAATTTGTAATTAATTATATAACATTTATGTTATAAAAGAAAATTAATTAGAAAGTAATTTTTCTGTAACTAATAATCATAATTACCATTACTGAACTAGGTCTCCATTTTTTAACTACATACAAAATAGCCAAAGGTATAAGAGCTCCAGCGACACAAGTGAAAATAAAAACCATTATTACTCCAGAAATGTATTGTTGTCTATTATCCTCCGTCGTTTCATCTAACTAAAAAATAAATTATATAATTTTAATTATAATTATAATTAAATTACTGTAGAATCTGTAATATTCTTGAAACAACTATTGTAAGATATTCCGTTCTTGTATTGTGGTGACTAAATATAAAATTAATGTCGTTTATTAATAATAATAAAGGGTTTATTAAACAAAGTTTTTAAAAAAACTATTGTTTTTAAATTTAAGGTTTGATTTCAGTGATAATATTTTGAGGTAATAATTTATTTTAATTCTATTTTTAACAAAGCGTTTTTGTATTTGTTATATTTTTGTATGATGATTCAAAACATTCAATTTTTATTTTACCGTCAATGCATCCGTCCACAACAACCTCGCAGTTGATATATGTTCCGTTTCAGTCCCCTTGATATCATTATACGTTATACGTCCTGTAAATGTTACTGTAACGACCTGATTTACGTCCAATTGAGTAATGTCGACCACTAGATGCCCCATTTCATTTATATAACTGTCTGTGGGTATAGAAGGGCTTGATTTGGATACAGACATTACAAGGATGGAAAGAGGGTAAAGTTGATCTTGATAAAATAAATTATATGCTGTATGTGTTGAGGAAGGTAGATGGAAGATTTTTATAGATACATCAACATCGAGAGACTCTAATGTTGGTTTTCCCAGTCCTACAGACTTTGAAAAGTTCAAATGAGCGATAGGTGTAGGCTTAAATGTAGTTGTAGGATTAGGTGTAGTTGATTGACTTGCTGTACACGTTAAAAATGTTATCAATATGAAAAAATAGTAGCATACATATGACATCATTTTTTATAAAATTTATTAAACATGAAAATTTACCATAAAATTAAAAAATTTATAAGAGTGATTTATTCGTTCTATTCATGCCCCAAAATCTTGGTATCCTAGAAGAATTTAACAAAATACCTATATAACATGTTATTTTAACTAGGAATGTTGCTAAATAGTCCAAGTGTGTCGATATATGGGGTTAAGTGGTTTTAAAGCTATACGTGTTTAATGAATTATAAAAATTATATAAAAATCACCATAAAAAATTCGGTCATACGTATTATAACAATTTTTTTAAATTTAAATATTTTTTACATTTTTTTTCCTTTTTAATGAAAAATTTACATGTCCTATTTTTTCAATAAAATCTTGAAACCTTAATATTAAAATTATTAAGATCACTGAATCAGCCCCACTTCTTAATCTCTGCATATAGTTAATTTTATTGGTAAATTAATTACACAGGTGAATAATTTATATTTTATCCAGCACAAGTTTGACTTATCATAAGTCTTATAAAGTTGTACGGCGCTTCTCTAGTTTTCATAGATACACAATGAAAAACTACGTAATTTATACGTAATTTGTACGAAATTTTGCAAAAAGTTTTAAAACCAACACTCGTGTGAATTTTAACAATTTTGGAGGTTTTAAAATTTAAAAATAACCTCATTGTCGATCAATAAAATTCATTACGTGAAAATACGTGAAATAAATTTACGTCCCTTCCGTACAAGACTTTCATTTTAATTTAAACTCGAATATTATATTTTTTCATGTCAGAACAAGTTGAAGAAGGGTAAATTTTTTTAATTTTTAACAAAATGTTACAAAATTGTTTCTCGTTGACGCGTCAAATCTCTCTTAAATTTTAGTAAAAACTTGTATCAATTGTATCAATTTGTATGACACAAAAAGCACGTACATTTTAAATCCACAGTAACAATTTATCACCAACACAACTTTATTAGAAGTGAAATGAATCGTAGTTATTTTTGTTAACCAAATTTCGAAACAAATTGCAATAATTTCAATTTCTAGTCGTCGATTAACTTTGTATTAGTTTTACCTTTTTTAGTAAACGTAAACCCAACTTTTTTTCAGCTATAGTATGATTTTGTTGCATTTTAAAATTAAATATGAATTTATTTAAATTTTAGAGATATGGCTGCTGCAATACCCGTAGAATCGATGGATGAAATTGAGAAATTCAAAACAAACGTTTCAACTTGTCAACATTCGAAGGATCCTGTAATTTATATTTTAAAATAATTCAATTTTTCCCAGCTTTGTTTTGAAGCTAAACACCACGATAGCGACGTTTTTGTTTGTTATTTGAGACTAAAAATCGAAGAGGTCCAGGTACAAGCGTCCAAGATTTTAACAAACTTGAGAAGACTGCAATCTCAGCGAAATGAGCTAAACATGAGAGTCCGTCGATTAAACGAAGAAATTCAGCTTTTACAAGAACAAGGATCGTATGTAGGAGAGGTTATTAAAGTAATGGACAAAAAGAAAGTGTTGGTGAAGATTCATCCAGAGGGTAAGTTTATCGTTGATATAGAAAAGAATATCGACATTCTCAAAGTTAAGGTGGGGCAGAGAGTTGCTTTGAGGAATGATTCTTATACTTTACACAAAATTTTGCCGAATAAGGTCGATCCATTGGTCAGTCTTATGATGGTCGAGAAAGTGCCAGATTCTACGTATGATATGGTGGGAGGTTTGGATAACCAGATAAAGGAAATAAAGGAAGTTATAGAGCTTCCAGTTAAGCATCCAGAGTTGTTTGAATCGTTGGGAATTGCACAACCAAAGGTTAATTTAAAATAAAATATTTTAGTTTTTATTATTAAAATTTATTATTTTCAAAAATAGGGTGTTTTGTTGTATGGACCTCCTGGTACTGGGAAAACTTTATTGGCTCGAGCTGTAGCACATCATACAGAATGTACCTTTATTAGGGTATCTGGCAGTGAGTTGGTTCAAAAGTTTATCGGGGAAGGTTCACGAATGGTGAGGGAACTTTTCATCATGGCTAGGTCAGTTTTTAACAAAACATTTTTTAAAAAGTATATAAATTTATCAATTTTTTATTTTTATTTTTTAGAGAACACGCACCATCTATAATTTTCATGGACGAAATTGACTCTATAGGTTCATCTCGAATGGACGGTGGAGGTTCTGGTAATTTAATAATTAAATTTTTGTATTTATTTTACAATTTCTAGGTGATAGTGAAGTGCAAAGGACAATGCTCGAATTGCTAAATCAATTGGATGGATTCGAACCAAAGCAAAATATAAAAGTGATAATGGCCACTAATCGAATAGACATTTTAGACTCTGCCTTATTGAGGCCAGGTAGAATTGACAGAAAGATTGAGTTTCCTTCTCCCAGTGAAGAGGTTTATAAAATTTTTAATTTTAATATTTATATAATTCAAATATAATTTTAGGCGAGATTGGACATTTTGAGAATCCACTCTAGAAAAATGAATCTCACAAGAGGAATTAATTTGAAGAAAATTGCGGAAATGATGCCTGGTGCTTCTGGTGCCGAAGTAAAGGGTACTTGTACCGAAGCTGGGATGTATGCTCTTCGAGAACGAAGAGTTCACGTTACTCAGGATGATTTTGAATTGGCTGTGGCAAAAGTAATTTTTTTCTATAATTTATATATTTTTACTCTTTTTTAATAATAGATTATGCAAAAGGACGCTGAAAAAAACATATCGATCAAAAAAATGTGGAAATAAATAATGTATTGTGTTATTTTAAAGAATTATCTTTATTCCCTGTTGCCGTGTTTGAAAGTCTCGTCCAAATCGCTCTGATTAGCTGTCGATACGTATATTATTGGAAACTTTTCAATGTATTCAATTTCCTTTTCAAGAGTCTTCATTTGATTTTCTAAAAAGTCCTTTCTTTGTTTTTTAGGCAAAGTATCTGTAATGACAGATATACTTTGATACGTTTTATGATAATTCTCCCAGCTTTTTTTGAGCCCATTTAATATTGTGTCTCTGTTTTCTTGAGACATTAATTTGAGTGCATTTTGTTGTCTTTTTTCTAGCGCGATTTTTTCATAATATGTTTGCTGTATTTTAGTCCTTTCTTTGAAATTTTCAAGATATTTAGGCACCATTCCGTAATCTGATTTCTTCACAAATACTTTAGCTAATCCTGCATTGTTTATTTGCTGTTTTTCACCATTGCATTTGTCTACCATAAATGGAGCAGGCTTTTTTGGGACTAGAAATTTTATTTTTTGAATTGTATTAATTTAAAATTGTATTACTTTGCATAATGTTTTCTATTCCATTCTTTTTGACAAAGTTTTTCTTTGTTTTCAATCCCATTATTGGCATTTCTTTTATTTTCGGGACAGATGGTCTTTTTATCGATTCTTGGTTGTACTGATATTTAAACGATTTCTTTTCCGGTAGTTTGAAAGTTTTTGTGTTTTTTCGTAGAAATTCTTGAGGATCATTTGGAGCTGTTCGAGCAGCACCCATTGTGGCAGAACTTCTCTTGTTTTGCCGTGCCTCCTGTTTTACATGTTTGTTAAAAACTGATTTGTATCTAGTTTTTTATAAATTATAATAATTATTGATAAAATTATGTACAAGGCTTTCTGATCGGCTTCATAGTATTCTGGCGGGATTAGATTGTAAACACTCTCCTCTTTTCTAAAGCAATCAAGTTCCGACATTACAGAGTTGTTTGTTTGTGAATTCTATGAGACTATTTGAATATATTGTTTATATTCCACGTACCTGTGTTGTATATAAATTTTTATTGTTGGTGGGTACAGGAAAGTAAATTGTTTGAAATATATTTTTAGTATCCAATTGAATATATTTTAGTCTGCTCGTATGCGATCTGTATTGCAGAAAGAATTCAAATATTAAAGGTCACAGTGAAATTATTTATATTTATCGATTCAATTGATTATGAATTTTAAAATTGAAAATATTTAAATAAAAAGTATAAATATCACGAAGTAAATGATCAAATGTTTTTAAAATTGAAAATATTGAATCAAAAATTAATAATTATAATCTAATTTTTTTTAACTGAAAAAATTGTTTATAAATAAATCTTAATAATAACAATTTAAAAGTTTCAATTTATAATTTAATTGTATAAATTATAATTAAAACTATTTACCAAATTACAAATCTAGAAAATTTTTTTTAATCTCAAAAATTATCGACCCATATAAAATTTACTACTTGTAAAAAAATTAATATACGAAAATGTACGTATTTATTATTTATATAAAAAAGAAAACTTATTCACCCAAATTAAAATCACTAATCTCTAGAGTCTAGAGATAATATAAATTTTTTTATTATATAAATTTATTTATTAAAAAATACAAAACTGTCTGATGTAGTAAAAATAAATGTAATGGAATGCAGCTGCTAATATAAAATACACAGTTTTTTTCAGTATCGTGCATATATCTGATAAACTGACATTCAAACAACTAGGCTTTTAAAACTAGAGTATAAAAACACAATTAGTTTGGCCTAAAAAATATAAAAAGCAACAATTTTTATCTCACATACATTTAAATGTATTCACAAGATATGATATGATACTGAAATCCTTGTTTTTATTCAAATAAATTTATGATTGCAATCGATTGTAGATTAAGTTGGTTTTTATTGTAATTCAAGTATTAAAAAAATTGTATTTTTTACACGAGTCTACTTTCTCATTACGCAAAAAATTGGAAAATTGTTATAAAAAGTACTAAAAATCTTTTAAAATATTGTTGGCTTAGTGAAAATTCTCAGATATTGTCTAACTAAATTTTTTTCCATATCTAAAAAAAATAAAGTTGCCTAGCACGTATTAAATAGCTGATATTGTTGATTGTAAAAAATTTAAAAACTTTTTTACTTACTTTTCTGATATTATCAAAAAATGATGAGTAGTAAAAAATGCAACAATAGTGTTGATAAAGGTAAAACAAAGTTGAAAAAGTCTAAAGTTGGAGAAGCATTTATTTATCTTTCTACTAGTAATTGTTTTTTTGTTAATTAATTTAATAACAATTTAGATAAAAAGCCTTACATGTGCTCATTATGCTACAAAGACTTTGCAAATAAACAGGTGCTGGAAATTCACTACAGAACACATACGGGCGAAAAGCCCTTCGTTTGTACCATTTGCAATAAAGGATTTACCCAAAAAGGTCTTTTAACTACCCACACCAGAACACATACTGGAGAAAAACCCTTTTCTTGTTTAGAATGTGAAAAGTCATTTACTCAAAAAATTCATTTACAAACTCACCAACGTGTACATTCAGGGGAGACGGGCTGTTTCACATGTCCGCAATGCAATAAAACATTCAACTCTAAATACTCACTAAAGTATCACGTTTTAAGACATTCTGGAGAGAAACCTCACGTTTGTTCCTTGTGCAATATGGCTTTTTTAAGAAAGGGGAATTTGCAAAGACATTATCGGACACATATAGCGGAAAAGGAAACAAATTCTAATGCATCTTTGATAAATGGTGTAGAAAAGGTAGGTAACAAACGAGCGAGTTTGATGAATGTTATTCACAAAATTCATACAAAATTGCAAGTTAAAAAGGATATTGATATTACGTCTCAAGGTTGAATACGATATTTACTTTTTATAAATTAATTTTTTAGAACCTCAAGTAACAGCCCAACCGGAAAAAAAGTCCATTTTAGACCAGCTTTTACCAAAAGTTTTGAAAAAGATGGATGATGTACATCACGTACCTCAACTACCTGTTCCTGTTATTTGTAAGGATATCAAAGAAGAATTGTAATGATTGTTATATAATTTCAATGTATAGATTTTTTACATTAAACTGTTAAAGTTATTTTTGATTATAAGTTATAATTTATGTCATGAACTGCCGTGAAAATATTTTGATAGATGATTGAACGCTGGTAAAGATTATAATATAATTATGTTATTTAAAATAATGTATTTTTAAATTTTAAGTTAAAACTTTGAAAATGTGTTCCTTGCATGAAAATAAAATTTGTATCCAAAAATTGAAATGGAATATTATTGTTTTTGAAATTAATCGTAAAAAATTAAACCAATTATAATCTTGTGTGACCCTGGTCACAATACGGCCAAAGGTCCAAATTCGTGTAAATTTGGGTTAATTTTTGTAAATTGTAATTTATAAAATATTAATGCAAATTTGTGACGTTTAAAATTTATTACAAATTTACACGGCAGCAAACTTTATTGATCAGGACTGGCTCACTATTGACTACAATAAAGTTTGTATAAGTTTGTCCCATAAGATCTCCCCCTGACCTTAGTTATAAGGGCATTCTAAGCGTATTGGCATGTAACTCCGTGGCTTGGCAGTTACTCATTATGGCTTAAGTGTTGGCTGGTGGAATCATCAATCGGCTGGCGGGGGATGGCAAAAAAAATGACCAAGCGGTCTCTTCAATAGGCCAAACGGCCAAGGCGAGAACCACTGTGGCAAGGTAGGCTAGGGTGGTGAAGGCAAGATAGGCTGGGGTGACAGGGCTACTTCGGCGGCTCTTTATTGGTAAAACGGTCCGGGCAGTTGTAAGACAAATGTCACAAATGTCACAAATGCCATTTGCTCCTCTACCTATAAAGCGTCGTTGGTTCACCGACGCTCTGGACGTGTCGGTTATCGGCTGGTGAACTTTAGGCTTCTCCTGGTACGATTTGGTTATTTTTACGGGAAGCTGCGCTTTTACTGGCACTGATGGCTGATTGGCGCGTGATGTTCAATAGTCCTTAATTCGGCTAGATGACGGTGTGGCGGCAGGCTTGGCCCATAAGGCTGGGTTCCATGCTCTTGTGGCTCTAAATTGATCGAGCAGACGATTGGCTGGCTGGATAATGTCATCCGGTAAATATCGGATAATATTACTCACACTTACTGGCAAACTACAAAGCCACTCTTCTTCAGCCAAAGCGTCGACTGTGGCTTGTTCCATTTCGGGAAATCGGCGAGATAAGCATGTCTCCAATTCTTGGAGGAGTTCTGCGGCTGATCGATTGGCGAACTGGGCATTTAGAAAGGCCGAATAGGCTTCTGACATTCGATCGGCTTTTGCTTGTTCATTGGTATATAATGATAACATTAAATTCCAATCGGCAGCAAGTACGGCTCGGGAACCCATAATTCCTCTCAATCTCTGTAGTTTCTCTCCTGACACACAGCGTTGGGCTAAACGAGCCATGAAAATGTCAGTCCAATTCTCCTCTCGTCCCTCAGCAGCGATGGCTAACAAAAGCTCCTTGAAACTTTCATTTTGACCGATTTGTCTGAAACGTTGGCACAAGGCTTCGGCTGGCTTGCTGGGCACTGATTTCGGTTCCTGGCTGGCTATATGTTGGGCTAACAACTTCTGGTTGGTTAATTCCTGGCGAGCAAGTTGTAGGCTAACGGCAGTGAGTTGTTTTTGCAAATCTGTAAGGCTAATGGCTGGAGTTGGCTGCGTTGCTGGAGTAGCTTCTCCACTACTCGGTTCGCGTGAATTGTTACTCATGTTGTATTTTAAATTAGTAATTTGAGGTAAAGGCTTTCAAAAGTAAATTTCAATTTTAAAACACGTGCAATCAATTAAGTTCTTTTTCACTTTAAAAAAAATAAAAATAAAAATAAACTTTTCTAATCTCCTTAGAGATAACAACATTCACTTTCGTTCCAAATTTAGGGTCAAGATTAATTGTGTAGGCAAATTTTGGCGAGACTTCAATATTTCCCAAGCTCTAACCCCTCATTTAGTAAATGAGTAAGCATTTCAAACTGGGTGTGGAATTCTTCAAAATCATCTGTTGGCTTGATTAGAGAAACGAGACGTCTCTCAAATTCTCTATTTTCTTCGGCGAATGATGGCTCGTTAGGCGTCAAAGCATCGCCATAATCTATTGACCTAGTACTTACACTGTATAGAATACGCTTTAATTCTGGCGTCTATCTGCTCTATCTGATCGTGATCGGTTACGCTGGGTGATTATCGACAATATTCTTCTTCTGGCTCGTATTCATCTTTGGCGACTGAATATGGCTATATTCTTCAGACTTCGAATAATAATATCCATCTTCCGGCTCATCGTACGGGCGATTTTTGACAAGGGTGAACGGATCATTTCTCCAATTGGCCTTAAGATAGTTCATCCATGACGGATCTCGATATACACCATAATCAACGTCGGCTGGATATTGCCCGTACACTTCCGGCTCATAATACACATTGGTGTTAGCAGCTTTAGGCGTCATGATTTCGAGTCACGTTTTCTCGATATCTGTCGGCATGCTCATTGGCTTCGTCAAGATCAACGGCGGCCGATCCGTTCAAGTGTCCGGGGCGATATTCTATGTCATACTCATAGAGCTCCAAGAGTTGAAGCCAACGAAGCTTCATGCCTGTCAATTTTTCTGACTCTCTCAATTTGATTAACGGGTTGTGATCCGTTAAAATCTTAAACTTTCGTCCATACAAATACTTGTGAAGCTTCTTCACGGCCCAAACTACGGCTAGTAGTTCCTTGTCTACAACTCCATAGTTGAGTTGGTGCTGGTTAAAGCGTTCACTGGCATGGATGATAACTTGACCCTCTTGGCTAAGGGTGGCTCCCATTCCGGCATCTGTTTCCAAAAGGAAGGGCTTGTCCCAATTGACGTGTTTCAACATGCTGAATTCCAACAAGTCGCTCTTCAACAGATCAAAACTGGCTTGACAGGCTGAGGTCCAAGAAAACGACCTATTCTTCTTGGTTAGATTGGTTAACGGCGAGGCTTTGGTGGAGAAATCCTTCACAAAACGGCGGTAGGATGTACAAAATCCTACAAAGGCTCTAACCTGTTTGACTGTAGTTGGCTCCACCCACTCTTGCAAAACTCTTAGCTTTTCTGGGTCCTTGGAAATTCCACCGGCACTTATAACAAACCCTAGAAAATCCACATGGAAAACAAGTAAAACCTCCTCGAGATGGCTCTTGTGGCTTTCAATGTCCTTGGAATACACGATAATGTCATCCATGTAGGCTATGGCATTGGGTAAACCGGCTAAGACGCTGTCGCTTAGTCTTTGGCAGGTGGCAGGACCATTTGTCAGTCCGAATGGCAAAACTTTAAATTGGAATAGCTTGCTGCCAAATCCAGTTGCATTTATATATTCTTATGACCACGACCACTTTGACATAGATTTTGACATTGGTAAATATTTAAAATAATTTATATTAACTAATTAATAATACAATATATAGCCGTTCTTTTAACGAACGAATTGATAAGGGCCTCAAATCTGACTATAGAAGATGCGGAATTTAATAGACAAATTTATAGCGGAATACAAGAGGAAAATGTGAAAAGAAAAAATAAAAGGAAAGAAAATTATAGTAAATATAAAATAAGAAGAGAAAATCGATTATAAAATGTTATTTATAAATAAAACAACATAACATTTAATTTGAAACTTGATTTTATTTGATTTATTGCATATTACTTAGTGATATAAAGTAAATCGAGCAACATAAGGTTTCACATTTCTATTTAAAGTAAATAGTGTCATAATTATATGACTAAATATTGGTATGCCTTTATCCAATGATTCATTAATGAGTGAACAAATTTCATGAAATTTACACACAAAAATTGACGGTTTATAAGGAAACCATTGTAATTTACGTGCAAATTTATACTGGTCAGTATAAATTTAACTAAATGTCAATAAATTTCAGCCTAAATTTGAATGAGTGCTCACAAATTTACTCATTTATTCAAATGATCGTTAGTTGGACATTCTATAATTATAGAATAATTATAATATGTGATTTCGTCAGTTAATTTTCAAAACTGAATGTTAAATAATAGTAGAATTTGGTATTTTGTTTTCTAAAATTATACAAATTTATTTTTAAAAACATGTCTGAATTCTCAGAAAATGAAGAAAACTGTATAGATTTTTCCGACGAAGAAAGCGTAAAAAACTCAAACTTGACACTAATTGTGGAAGATAAACAGATTTACACTCATCGTGATATTCTCTCTGTATGGAGTCCAGTATTTGATAGGATGTTGAATGGGGATTTTTCCGAGGAAAGTCAAAACGAAATAACGATACTTGATAAAAAATATGATAGTTTTATTCAGCTTCTTGAGACTATTTATCCTCCTGCCAAACAGATAAATGACTCAAATGTTTATATTATTCTTCCTCTAGTTGACGAATATCAAATGACAGTTTTGAAAAGACAATGCGAGCAATATCTCTTATCATTAAAACTTACGGAAAAATTTGTTATACCACTGTTGATATCAGCACAAGCATATAAATTTGAGGCTCTACGAATGAAATGCATCGATTATGCATATAAGATGAATTTCAAGACTTTGATTACAGATTCACAGATCGAGAAAGTAACACAAAATAATATTAATAATATTTTAACATTGAGGGTTAAGTGTCTAGAAGTTTATACTTTTTATGCAAGTGAATTATTGGATAAAATGTACTCTAAATCTGATGAATTCTATTATAAACAGTGCTTACATTGTGAAGATCTGGATTTCGATAATATTAACGGGAAATGTGTACATTGTCTCGCTATTTATCGAAATAGAGTACTGGCTGAATTCAAAAATGGTCATGCAAAATTCGACAAGACACATAACTAATGATAATTATTACAGTAACATCCAACAGTTGATTAACTAATTACTAATATTTAATAAAACTTTATAATAATTTTAAAATTCAAATTGGACAATACTGTCGTAAGTCTTATTCGAAATTTTTTTTCTTTTCTACAAGATTATTTTCAATCATCTAACTACATCAAATTTTAGATTTCATATTTCAAACATTTCACTAGCAGAATCTTGTTTTATTATCAATTGTTCATAAATTTAACCGAAATGATAAACCGATTTAAATTAAAACTATAAATTCTGTCAATTTTTTGGAAAATTATAAAAATTATAAATCTTACTCTTTTTCCAACACATTCAGCTTCCTCTCAATAATATCTACGCCAAGTTGATAGTTATCATCTACCCCAGTATCGTTAACACTTCGTTTTCCATATACTTCAACCCACAACGAACCCCTATTAACGTAATCCAGTAGTTCCTCGCATACAGTAATATTTACTACCTATTAAAAAAATAATTTGACCATTTGTAATTAAAACTTACATTGACATCCCCAACTTGCGCCATTTTTTCATTAAACCTGTCCGATTTGACTGTCTTTTCAAACGAAAACTCCCAAAAGTGATACCTCAACGATAACGTCTCTACAGGATACAGTAGGTCAAAAATATGCGAAATTATAATTGTAACGCGAATATTGTCTCCAATTTTGATACAGGGTTCGGCATTTGAATACATTTTGTTTACACTTCCTCGAGAACCTCGGCTGTTGTTTGTAGATTCTTCACAGGTAGTTTGATTCAAAGTAGACAGAGACATCTCAACCTTTGCAACAATCTACAAACTTGGTGTAAAATAAACACTGCCGGGTAAAATTTTAATTAAAAAGTTTTTAAATTCAAAATAAAATACCATGTTATTTTTTTAAAAAAAATTTTACCTGACCTTCTTCGTTTATGATTGGTACATGATAGACGAATTTCATATCATAAAGTAATGACGCGAGGTACATGTTGGCCATTCCGATAAATTGAGCAGAATTTAGTTCAAATAGCTCCAAGACCAACTCGAGCATTCCGTCGTTTAAAATCACATTATCTTCACTTCCCTTATTCTTTCTATAAACATCTCTTAGAATAACGAGCTTGTTTTCAAAATTGTCAATGGTGTAAATGCGAACAGAGAATTTGTACACTACTTCGATAGCTCCATCGCTAATTAAAATTTTTTCCTATAAAAAATGTAAATGTAACTGTAAATATAATTATAATTATAATTATAATCATATTATAATCATAATTACGGATCTGTTGGCACAAAGATTTTCCGGTGGAATTGTCAACGTTGGTTGGCACGTACAGTCGATACTGTAAGTTTCAAAAATAGAGTTGCATTCATTAGATAAAGTTTCAGCGATATACACAGTTTCTTGCAAATAATTAATGAGTTTGTTTAATCGTTTAGTACTTCTAAAAAATTAAAATTCCTTTTTTAATTTAATATTTAAATAGGATAATTTAACGTTTCATATTGAGGTTCCTCTTGACTTATGAGATTGTTAAAACTACCCTGCGAAATACTCTTTCCCTCGCTTGTTTTTGCATCACTGTCGTTTTTATGCACCATTTGACTAGAAAAATTAAAATCCTGAACTGCATTCAAGGCTATTTGGCTGTCAAAATCTTTGCATTTTAAAAGTTTTTTCATATTGTTCATTTGAAACTCAAATTGCTCCTTTTGACGTTCCAAAGCTTCTAAAAATGTATCATTAAATATATAAAATTCTACATTATAGTAATTGTTATTTATTTATATATTCTCTAATAATATACCTATTTTTTCGACTGAAAATTTGTTTTTCATGTCATCAATCATGGCAGACATTGACCCTTTTCGATTACAGTTATTTTGGACAGATGATGATTTTAATATATTTTCATAGTCCGATTCGTTTTTTTCAGTTCTTTCAACAGAATTACTCGCTTCAAAAGGGGTATGTAGTCTAAAAACGTGAGTGTACCCAAACAAAATATTGTCCCCATTAAACAACTGTGTTTTATTATCGACCGATTTCCCGTTAATTACAACTCTAGCTTCAGAATTGTTTTTTATAAATACCTTTTCATCAATTTCATCGACAAAAAATGTAGCGTGTCTTTTCTTGATTCCTGTACCACTTAGAACAATATCTACATTTTCCTTTGCATCATCTCCAATGAACGTTTCTTCTTTCTAAAAAAATAGTTTAATTGATGGGTATAAATACTATAAATTAGTAATTTTTTTACTTTTAGATAATAAATCAACATGAGATCTAGATATTGATCACAGCTTAGATTGATAAGATAGCACTTTTTCTTCTCCACCATTATTCCACTTTCTTGGACGGTAACTCCCATTTCTTTGAGCGAATCCATTCTGTCGTTTCTTATCTGCTCTGTTTCTAAAGCCTTTTCGTCGTACGTTTTAGAAATGTCTTTCATCAATCGTTCGTTAGCTTCAATAGTTTCATGCAGCGTGTTTTGACTTCCGACTGATTGCTAAAAAGAATATCAAATAAATCAGGGATGTATAAAGATATTGTTATACTTATGATAGTAACATTAAATTTTGATATAAAAAATTGATCTTTAAAAAACGTTATTTTTCTTGAACGTTATCATCAATCCCTGAAATAAATATATATATTAAAGCGAAGTACTTTTTCTAGCAAATTCTTCAATCTACCCAATTCATCTCTCAGATCGCGAATAAGTGCCGTTGTTGGATCTTCATTAACGATAGCTACATTAGTAATCCTCTTGGCGCGATCAGCATATCTTAACGTCGAAAGAGTTTCTTCGTAATTGTCGGCCGAAGGGCTAATTGCAGCCATCATAATGGTTCTAGAATTTCCTCCCAAGTTGTCCTAAAAACATTCAAGTTGACTTGTTATATTGACTGCATTTTTACCTTCAATAGCCACGTCAAAACCGAATCTCTGTACGGTACAAAATTTTTCTTCTTTTTCGTATCAGCCAGAGCTGATATAACCAACCCCAGTGTCGTTAATGACTTGTTGATGTTACTCCCTTCTCTTAATCTGTCTCCTTGTGCCCCAGTCTTTTCAGCTCGTTCGCTACCAGCCAAATCAACCAAACTAAGCCGGCTGACTTTCTCAGTAGTAACGTTGGTAACGTGATCTGTGTTTTTCTGTGTCATGTATATAGTTAGCACTGCATGTGAACGACTACTTTCATTATTCATGTTTGTTCGAGCCACGGATCGAGACAAGCTTCCAAAACTTATCTGCTTTTCAATTTCCTTAAGAAAAATAAAATGTCATCATATATATTACTAGATGGACTGTTTGTACTACGTACAAACAGTATCTAGCTCTGCCGAGGGCGTGGCGCCAGCAAGTTATTATTAGGGCATGCAGTAGTTTATTGCATACAATTTACAAATTATTTATCATTTCCGGAAATTTTCATACCAACAGGGAAGCATCAATTTTGATCAACTTCAGATTTATTTGAGCATACTAAAATTTTACGGTAATGGTAAATAATTTGTAAATTGTATGCAATAAACTACTGAATGCCCTAATAATGTACGTAGTACAAACAATTCATCTAGTGCTCTATTATATAAAGTGAAGTGATCAAAATTGTTTGTGTGTCTGTGTGAATTGATACAAAACAAAGAGAGGAGAAGAAGAGAGAAGAAGAAG